>JBBPQE010000006.1:0-168170 GCA_038092335.1 Boletus vinaceobasis
GCTGGAGAGCTCTCCAGCAAATGCAGTGGATTTGCCATACCTGTGTTTGTCTCGTGTGACATTGACCGACTGGCAGAAGACAAGGGGAGCTTACTCGATATTTACGCAGCTGGGAGCATCCTTCCACCGGTTGCGCAAAATCTCGCTATAGGCAGGATCAGAAGTGAAAGGGTCTTCCAGAAGTGCCGTGACCAGGTCATGTGAACAGGCCCACTTGTCGAAACCACAGACTACATAACATGGAAGCAAGGATGAAAGAAGACAATGGGGATCCGGGATGAATGGATGCACAACACAATCACAGGACCACTTACCGGCGATGGTAGCCTTCAAAGGCACCTGGTCTGAACCAGAGCTGAGCTCGGTGATGGATCTGTCAAGTATATTGCTCCAGAAAGGGGATGACTCTGGTCCTACTACGCAATTTGCAGTAGAGAGTGTTCGTGGCAAGAGAGAGAGAGTTTTCTGTAGCAATATGGATGTGCGCTTTCGAGTGGAAGATTGCTGTACTGCTTGGGATCTCCCATGATCTGAATCTGCAGGAGGACTTGTGGAACGAGTGCGGATGGTGTGGGGTAGAGAGAGAGCGGTGATGCTAGCACCCGACCGGGAAATCAGTGCAGACGAATTGTGTAGGACGCGACATGCTTGCATGCTTTCATCCTTGACATAAAACAACATACAGTCTACTACACCGACAGATTGTCACGTGACGCTACCATTACGCTTACGCTTCGTACTAGTGGGTTTCTGTCCTGACTTCCTCGGACTGCTTGCCTCGGCCTGCGCTTCCAGGATGGCGCCCTTGCTCAAGCAAAAGTCAATATGAGCATTGAGTCCTTGGTTGTCTGTTTTTTTCAGTTGCTTGCTACAGATGGGGCAGGTGTGTTGCCCTGCCATCGTCACCACCCGCTCCGGATCAAGAACACTCGACCCAAATCCCTCGGATGGTTGGAAAGTACTTTTGGAGTTCGTCCCTAACGGAGGTGGAGCGTTGATATTGATACTTGAGTGTGGTTTGGAATGCGGTTTTGATAGTGTATCGTCAGAACCTTCTGTGGTTTGTTCATCATGGCCAAGGTGATCCAGTTCGAGCTCTTCCTCTTCGTAGAATCCTGGCATTGAATCGTCCTCCCCTTCATCCTCGGGTTGTCCTCCAATGTCTACCTCCAACTTCGCCCCCTTCCGTGGCGAGCCCAAAGTCCCGAAAAACTAGATAAGTTTGAGAGTTGCCCTATTCACAAATCTTCTCAACACTTACACGCTTGATCCCACCCGCGGGTTCTGCAGCGTGCAGATCCTTGAGCTTCGTTATTCGCAGCCCAATTAATCGGATTGTCAGCGGTAATTCCGGAAGCAAAAGTTCTTTGCCAATCTGACGGGTTATCATCCATCAGACGAGCCATGAAATTCTGGGGATGTCCCTCTCACTGCAAAGAGATCTTCCTTCTTCTGACTAACCCAGCGGTCAAACGATTTCGCCCTAGTAAAGACTCAAATAGAGCTCGTCAATCCCAAGGAAAATTCGAGGCTCGCAGGAAAGTGGGTGTTACCCTGATAGGTATCGAGTTTATACTTCAGTGTGACAGTCTTTCCTGTCCAACCACCTGAGACCATGTCTGTCGCAAGTTCGTCGGCGACATCCTCGAGCTTCGAAAGTATCATATGTTTATCGCTCAAGGCACGGAATGTTCTGATACTCGACTTAGCATCCGGACAACACCGAACAGTACACCATTACCTTTCTGCACCTATACTCTTCCGTTCTTCTCGTCTTCCTGCTTGGACTACATTCGAAGCGATCCCGAGGTGCGTTTTGAGCAAGAATCGCAATCCGAACTGCTTATCCATCAAGTACAACATAGCTCTGTGGATGTAGATATCCCCACAAGTCTGGAAAAGTGGAAAGTTGTGGTGAGCGGTCAAAATCACAGCACGACCAGCCTCTAGATGTACCTTGATACCAATAGCATCGAGAAGTCTCTCATGCACTCTACCAACTCCAGGCACTTTACGTATGGATAAGTCATGCATAAACGCCTTGATAGAGGCTCGGTCGAAGGAAAGATGAAATTGTCCATTGGGCTTATTCTATGGGAGGGATTAAACAGGTGTTCTGCCGGGGTCATAAAACGCTCGCACTTTATCCGAGGAAATCTGTATAATGTCGGATGATCAGCGACTAGCGCAATGTGTCTATTTACCAACCTTTGCTAGCATCTGAATATGTGTTATTTTTGGGAGAGCATGGAATGGCAGCTTCGAACCTTGTTAGGTGCAATACCAGCGCTCACCGTTAGCTTCGTTTCACTATGAACAGCGGCCCGCATCGCTTGCACACATGTTACTGCATCAATCCGATGGTCTGTGCAGTACTGTGTTATGCTTTGCGTAGCCTACTTTAAAAGTCTATCAGCACACGGTATGGCCATATCACTTACTTCAGGTACCCCTCGTCGCAACCGGCAGCAGACATGTTGGGGTCATATCTTCGAAAAATCCTCATACACTGTTCCGACATTTCGGAGTAGCGTCTAAAGTTGAGTTTGACGACGACGAGATCTGGACAGAGTTTCTTTGCAACAAATTCTGTGTCACATTGTTAGGAAAGTCAGTCCAAGGCAATGCTCCCATTCTCACCTGCCATCCCCGAACGAACGCCATACTTGCGCGCTTCGTAAGAAGCAGTGCAAAGCACGCCGCCACCAACCTGGGGAGTTGTGTGTTGGATTATTGTCACGCAGATGTGCTGGATAGGGCATCGGGCACGTACACCAAACGGTTTTCCCTCGAGAGAAGGGTTGTGGAGAAGCTCCACGCTGGCGTAAAATGCATCCATGTCAACATGCACGATGGTCTGACTGAGGTCACGCCCCTCCTCGAGCTCTTCGATCTGAGGGGAGAGAGCCTGTTAATTATACACGCGGCTGCCGTTTCCCTCACTCACGATATGGTCGACCTGTCTCTCTATCACGCCTGAATTCACGTCTGGGAGAACCAGTAGCGAAATGTTCAGAATTATCACGCACGGATATCTACTCCGTTCAAGGCTTCTTCACGCTGCTTGATGATCTTGGTGATCTTCTCAGACAGTTCCTTGTCCTTCCTCTTCTCATTCTAAGATTGACAGAGGGGGAGCAGGGTCACTCATTTTGCCACATGTCCCGGCGCTACAAGATTGCTTGCCTCGTAGAATTTGGAGCCTTTCGAAACCTCGGCGATGATGCGATTAATCTCATTTTGATCCTGGACCAACCTGGACGGAATCAATGCTGTCAGTCTTTTCGAGTGATTGATGTATTGAAGCTCTGAGGACGGACCCAGCCTTGGTGGACGAAGGGCCGGCAAGTCGCTTGAGGAGACTGGCAGACTCTTGAGATGGCTCCGGAGGTGATTGCTGAATTTCGGACTTCATGCATACAGTTCGAGGATCCCTGAGACAATTGTAGGCTGGTGGACTCGAAGGCGCGCAAAGTCAATTCTAGCGAATATTGACTGGGGTGGCTGTGCAAGAGGTCCTGAGCCACCACTCATCAAACTCATTGCAACAATTGTACTTTTATAATGTTACGACCTTGAATACAAGCTCGATACTTTACAGGAAGCATATCTGTTTAAACTAGGAAGCGTATGTACGTCGTCCCAAGGCCAGCTTGTGGGTCAGTTTTCCTAAAATGGACAAGCCCCCCGTTATCCTTGTGGCCTCCCCTGAATCGCGTCTGAAAAATTAAGGATGGCGAGGGAAGTGTCCCACTCCTGTCCATCATATGCAAGTCGAGGAGGCCGAGGAACGAGCAGCTCGGAATGAGAGGGCTGGATGGGGGTCGAACTCTGCTCCAAAATTCCTAGAGAGGTGTACGAAGTCGACACGAATAGTTTCAAGAAGCCAGAGTCGAGTTGTGGAAGGGAGGTAGACCTTAGTTCAATCTCTAGACTTCCGTGCTTTGGGAGGGTCGGAGTAGAGGAAGATGGTCGTGGGTGATATAGAAGATGGATATCGACCCCATTGGAATCCATATACGCAAGATATGGCCAGAGATCTCTGTCAGAGTGGTTTCGGAGGACAACCGCGTATGAATGGCCCAAAGTGCGCACGAGATCAGCCTTTCCATTCATTAGAAGATTCTGTCCCACCCGTCTTTGGCTCTGGGGATCGACGAGGTAAAGTTCCAGCTGAAGGTGATCTTGAAAGGGATTTTCGGGATTCGTGCGACGAAGATGCATATGGTACCGCGCAGCTTCGTCCAAGATAAGCGCCGAGCGTTCTTTATCCTTTTTCTCTATTCTCAACACAGGTCGGCGGGGCGGCGCAAGTTGGTTGAGTGTTTGCACTCGGACGGCTCGAGAGTGCACCCCGACAGATATATCCGCCAACGTGGAGTGTTCAACCTCGATGATGTCAAGCCCCCTTTTAACGGGTATGCCGTCGAGTTCATCGGGTTTTGGGTGGCAAAAGAGATGACGGAAAATAGATGAACAAGTCTTCTTCATGTAAACTCGGAAAGGAATGCGCGTGTTCCACCGCGTAATGCGTGCCCATGACCCTTGCCTGCCACGTTTGTTAACGCTTTTACGTCTGGCAAGAGACCAAGTCGAGTGTACTTCATACACTCGGAAGTTGTCGAGCAACGGATTCAGCGACCCGCAGCGGTTGTGGGAGTGGACACTGAACTCAGTGCCCTCCACGACGCCATGAATCGCACCCATGTGCAGGCGCAGGCCGTCTTGGTCTCCTTCTACTGGAACCAGGTCCGTGTCTGGGACGAAAGGGATGTCATCGAAGAGAATACGATCTTTGTGTCGACCGAAGCAGACTGGGTGCTGGGGAACATGACCGGCTGGATTGAGGCGCTCTGAGACCTCGAAATATCTCAGCTGGTGGAGGGGTACTGCCTTTGTCATTGCGATGAATTCCTGCGTAAACCTACCCCCCTCTTTCCACTCCGTCGCCATCTCACCGGGTTTGCACGCGGCTAGGAGTGTATGCGTGGGGCAATTGTCCTGGTAGAATCCGTGCTCTCCGTTGAACCTCTTCCCAATTGCGCCCCTCCACAAACCGTTGAACAGGTCTTCCTTGCGAGCCTTCTCGGTAGGAGTACACCGAACACCACGTCGATCGTGTGCGTTACCAGCCAGCTGCGGGGACGAAAATGAACAATCTAGAATCAGAGTGATGTTATCTCCCTTAATGGCACTGAGCTCGCCAAGCATGGAGCACAGAGAACGATCGGATATGCCCGCAACCCGGCCTTCAGGACCATTGGTGTCATGATCGTAGGGGCAAAGAACCTGGACATGGCGTGGTCTACCCTCGCACCAATCTCGAGGCGCGGGCATGCTGCTGCCGTGACCAGCAAAATAGACGAGGAGAGCATCTCCTTGGGAAATCGCGGGATTATTGACGAGGTGGCTCATAAAAACGTCTTCAATGCGACGTTTGGTAGCTTCCTTGTTCACAAGGAGGGCAACGTTGGTGCTGGGAACTTGGAGGTCATGCACTAGCCACTGCCTCATGCGCCGTGCGTCGTCAGCACACGCTTCGAGGTTCCAGATACGCCCAGACTTGTAGTCGTCGATTCCAATAAGAAGCGCGAAGAGCCGAGACGCCATCTATGCATGGATTGGTGATGAATAGACACAGATAACAAGATGCTTGCCTATTGATGTGGCTAGGGGCGCTGGGATGATCTGACTATGAGCTCAACAGCTGGAATTCGGGTTTCTTATATATGGGTTTACATAGCCATGGGGTCACGACTCACGTAAGGAGGATGGATCGAGAAAAGGTGGTGCTGCATGCATCGTCAACGCCACATTGGTCGTTGGGTTTCAGCTGACGGAAATGCAAGAAGCGCCATCAGACGCAGCGGTGGGCTGACGGAGGACGTGAGCTGCCACACGATAGGAGGGTGAATCCGCACCGCAATTTGAAGGAAAATCCTCGAAAAGCAAGAGCCTTGAAGGAAAGGTGCGTATGTTTCTGAAGAAAGAAAGGTCCGTGAATGCGGAAGGGCAGGGTACGGATGGAGGGGAGGTTCATCGGTGCAGTTGACGGAAGCTACAGTCACCTATGACAAAAGGGGTGCGTGCTTGTTCGTCGAAAGCGCGTTTTTTGCATGAGTCGCTGTGCATAATCAATGAAGAACAAATGCAGGAATGTGACCTAATTCATGCCAAGTATAAGATTGCCATGACATTGGACGCTTATCACTTTGACGTCGCACCTGCAGACTGCATTATCTCCCGGCCCCGGCTAGTCGACTGCAGCTGGTTTCGGAATTGAATGTACAGGAGGTGTCTAAAGGAAGATACGCACGTGCAAGTCTCCCATCAGCCTCAGCAACTGCGACATTCGCTACATTTCACTGAGATACTCCAAGTACTGGAAAAAGGGAGTGTACCAGTGGCCAGCCGCGATGAGCTACGTCTGTCAGCAATGCAAGGAACCCCTGCAGGTATGCACTTTAGCTCTGTCCAAACGCCAACATCCACTCAGGCCATCTGGGATATCAGCTCGACGCGTCTCTTGTAGACCTTTCACCGTCTCAGTTTGACACGCTTGCAGCATCCCTCCCACCTGCACCCTCTACACGTGTCAAGTATATGACAGAGACCGAACAGTTGGCCCTCCTCCCTTCTCCTCCCGCATCCAAAGCCGCATGGCAGCATGCTAAGGATCTAGACAGTGCGAGAGCTTCGCCACCCCTTTCTTCGCGTGCGCAAGGGAAACAACCCCAACGCAATTACCCGGCTCCCAATGAGTCCTTTGTGCTTCTGCAAGACAGCGTTATACGCAACATACCGTCCTCCTTGCCTTCTAACGCTGCTCCCAGACCGGTCGCCTCTCCTTCCAACGATGCTCCGTCAAAGGGTCCACCACCACCACCGCCGTCATCAGTACCCACGCAGACCGAGCCCGATCAACCGAGCCCGACACCTATATCACATCATTTACGTTCTACCATGCGTCTCTTCAATCTGCTGACGACACGCGCTGATATCGATCACCCGCTCTGCGCGGAGTGCACGCAAATTCTTCTTTCCTCCCTGCAAAGGCAGCTAGACGAAACTAAGAAGGAGCGTGACGGTTATATTGCCTTTGAAAGAGAACTTAAGAAAGAGAGGGAACGCGAGAGTCAGGATATGGGTAGAGATGAGGCAGAAAAGAGGATCGAGAACTTGAAAGCAGAAGAACGCATCGCGATTGAACAACTGAGGCTAGCCGAGCGAGAGAGAGAACAACTCGATGAGGAGCTGCGCGCATTGGAATTGGAGGAAAGAGTTTTGGAGGAGGAGGAAGATGAGTAAGTATTCTCGATACTTCTGGCGATTTCCCCCCGTGATTGATGACTTGCCAGGTTTTGGCGTGCGTATAACGAACATCAGTTAGTCTCTGCCAGTCAAGCCGCTCTTCTTTCGTCCTTGCGGGCTGCATACGCCGCGGATTATGCCACATACGAGAAACTAGAACGTACTAACGTCTATAACGATGCTTTCTGTATCGGTCACGATGGAGTCTTTGGGACCATAAATGGTCTACGGCTGGGACGTGTCCCAGGGGTTCCAGTGAGTGCCGCGGTTACTTTGTTCTGACAAATTATTCGATGGGTATACAGGTGGAATGGCCTGAGATCAACGCGGCATGGGGACAGACACTATTGCTACTATATACCGTTGCGCGGAAACTAGACTTTGGGTTTGACAAGTATGTTGTGATGGGAATGGTTGAGAACGAAACTGACAAAAATTCGCAGCTACCGTCTGATCCCGCTGGGTTCCTTTTCGCGAATTGAACGAACGACTGGCGATAAGGCGACTTACGAATTATATGGTTCGGGAGATCTTCACTTTGGTCGGCTACTGCACAACCGCCGGTTTGATTTTGCAATGGTTGCCTTTCTAGAATGCCTGAAACAGTTGATGGACTATGTCAAGTCCCAGGATGGAGGTGTCGATTTTCCACATCAGTGAGTGGAAATTGAGAGTAACGAGCGGGACTAATGCCTGACCAGAATCATCAAGGACAAGATAGGGGAGGCATCCGTCAAGTTACAGTTCAACCAAGAGGAGGCATGGACACGTGCGCTGAGGCACGTTCTGCTTGCGCTGAAGATAATACTCAAGTGGACTACCAATGGGGGGAACGGATGAATCTACACTGCTAACCTCGAAACACCTACAAAGCGGTACAGCCTCCCATTGGCCGATACATTATACTACATAATGTCCATAACAGGAAAGAGTCGATAGAGAGTCACACCGTAACCTGAGTAAACGTCCCATCAGGTCAGATTGCAGAGTTGGGTGCCATCAACCTGCCCGCGACAGACATGCCAGAAAATGGCCTCCAGATCTCCCCGGCAGAAGTGGAACGCTGAGCCCAAACCTTTTGATTATTTTGAGCCTGGCTCGTAGCTCGGGACGGACGGGAGCTCCGTCTTACAAATCGCGCGCGGTCGGGATTTGTTTCAGTGGCGGTATGAGTAAGGATGTTGCATACGAACTTGGAATCTCTGTTGGCAGGTAGGCTGCGAATTCCGATATATATTATCGTCCCTCCTGACTCGCTTGTGCTTCAAAACCTTCTTGTATCCCCCCGCGCTAATTACCCAGGTTGCGCAATTTGTTCCTCATCTCACGCCATGGGCCTGCTGTATCTTGGAACACCACTTACATGGGACGAGGCAAGCGAGCACGCCGACCATGTCAGGGAGCACGGCATCACACAGTTCCTCCACACCTGGGACAGAGTCAAGGACAGACACGGAGACGAGCTCCTCTGGGGTGACGAGGTATCCCCCACTTGGCTCCGTGCGCCCGCACCCCCCTTACTCATCTTCAGATCGAGTACATGGTCATCGCCTTTGATGACGAGACGAAAAATGCCAAGCTCTCTCTCCGTCAGACTGAGATCCTGGCAAAGCTCAGCAAAATCGTCACTGACCTCGAGGATGATACCCCTGACTCGTAAGCCCCAGCTCTTTACTACACCAGACTGGCAGGTAATCTTTTCAGAATCTCAATTCCTACCTTTCACCCCGAGTATGGGAGATACATGTTAGAGTCAACCCCCGGGTCTCCATACACAGGCTCCATCCAAGATTTACTTTCCGTCGAGTCCAATATGCATTATAGGCGAGCTCTCCGCACTCTTCCTCTGTATATTTTCCTCATTTCGAACTCAAGACGTCAGCTTGCCAGGAGGCATCTGAACGCTAACGAAGTACCCATCACAGTCACCTCTTTCCCTCGTCTGGGTGCCCCCGGCGTCTTTACCGATCCCTATTTCAGCCCCAACGGCGCCAAGTCCAGCCACAGTCTATTTTTACCAGAAGAGATCACTAATCCTCATGCACGTTTCCCGTCAGTATCCCTTTCGGTTAGCTCCCTCCGTTACTTTCTAACTGTGTCATAGCACCCTTACCGCCAACATTAGAAGCAGGAGAGGCTCTAAAGTCGCCATCAATCTTCCTATTTTCATTGATGAAAGAACCCCGAGGCCGTTCGTCGATCCTACTATACCATGGCAGCGTTCTTTGTACGCAGAAGATGCTGGTAAGGCTTTTCTCGCGCGGAAAGGGCTCAAAATGGCTCACGAAGCCTGCTTCACCATACAGAGGCCAAGAACGGTGCAGCTTTAATAGATCATATTTACATGGACGCGATGGGCTTCGGCATGGGTTGCTGCTGCTTGCAACTCACATTCCAGAGCTGCAATGTTGAGGAAGCAAGGCGCATGTACGATGCGCTGATCCCAGTGGGCCCAATCATGGTATGTAAATTTCGGGCGCAGATGCATGTCCTCGCTTATGCATATACAGCTCGCGTTGACCGCCGCTAGTCCTATCTGGCGTGGTTATCTCTCCGACGTTGACTGCCGCTGGAATGTTATTGCCGGTAGTGTGGATGACCGCACCGCAGAGGAGCGTGGACGTGCGGTGAATTGATCAACTTCTTACCACATTAATTTTGCGACTGATTCAACCGTCCTCCAGCCATCGAAGGGGAATAAATATGTAATTCCAAAGTCGCGCTATGACAGTGTTGACTTGTATTTGTCAACGGATTGGAACAATAAGCCAGCATACAACGACACCGATGTGCCCTACGACCAGGGAATATGTACTCGCCTCGTCGACCACGGTGCGTGTAGAATTATGAAGTTTCTTTTCGAAGCCCCATTATAACATTTATTTAAAGGCATCGATGAATTGCTGGCCAAACACGTGGCCCACTTATTTATCCGCGACCCTCTGGTAATTTTTTCGGAGACCATCCACCAGGATGACGAGACTAGCAATGATCACTTTGAGGTATGCACTCCCCGTCTTCTGTGACAATCAAAGTCAATACTATTGGTAAGAACCTCCAATCTACGAATTGGCAAACTCTTCGTTTCAAACCACCGCCACCTAAATCCCCCATTGGTTGGCGAGTTGAGTTCCGCAGCATGGAAGTACAGTTAACCGACTTTGAGAACGCCGCATTTGCCGTTTTCGTTGTACTCCTATCTAGAGCCATCCTTGCTTTCAACCTGAATTTTTACATTCCTATCTCAAAGGTGTGTTCTCGCCGTTCCTGTCATTTTGTTGGGACTAATGTCTTCAAGGTCGATGAGAATATGGTAAGAGCGCAAAAGCGAGACGCCGCTGCTACGGGCAGGTTCTTCTTCCGCAAAAAAGTGCTGCCACCAGGCTATATATCACCCACGATAAGCACCCCGTCGTCCTCTGGATCTTGCACTCCTGTCGAAGGGCAGAATGGTATGCCCCCAAAGGAACGAAAGTTGCGGAATTGCTTTCCCCGTGCCCCTCCTCCGCCTACGCTCGTAGATGCTCCTGTCGAGGATGAATATGAGGAAATGTCGATGGAGGAGATCTTCAACGGGAAGGTTGGTGTTAAATGAATTTGCACTGCACTATGAATTTCCCAGTTGTCATAGGGTGCTGCGTTCCCTGGGCTACTCGGACTTGTTGAGGCATACCTTGAGACACTCGATATAAATCCATCTGAGAGACGGCAGATCGACAAATACATTGACCTTGTCCGCCGTCGTGCAAATGGTGCGTCCTTATCATTTGTTTTCGGTTCCTGCGACTGATGTGCACCAGGCTCGCTGTTAACGACGGCCAGGTGGATGCGTGACTTTGTTCGATCACACCCTTCGTACAAATTCGACTCGGCGGTCAGCCAGGAAATTAATTACGACCTCATGGTTGCGGTCGACGAGATGTACGTATCTCACGCAGAAGGGGGCATCAGAATTCCTGACAGCTCGTCTCCAGTGAGAGGGGCGTCTTGCGTGTTCCACAGCTTCTGCCCCAAGACTACTCCCGATCGCAAGTTAATGGACTACATGAATCGAAGTTTGAGCCATGATCTGGGCACTTTTTCTAGGAGGTACATACCCGGGATGTCGCAATTATATGGAATGAAATGAAACATAGACTCGACCGACTATGCTGGTTAGCTTACAGTGAACCTCTCTGGCAAGTATGAGTGAATGAATTTATAATTTATTTTGGTCAACGAAACGGTCACGTGACGGATTACCCGGCTTTGTCCGGAGTGCTTGCCTGGCTTGACCAACACTTGCGAAATTCAATACAATCACGACAAGGATGTCTGCGTTGCGTTTGCTTTCCTCCGCCGCCAAACGTGCGCCATCGTCACTCAGTTTTCAGAGACGTGGCTACGCTGAGGTTTCTGATAAAATCAAGCTTTCGCTTGTGCTTCCCCACCAGGTTCGTCGCCATTTACTTGCGCTTGCGTCCCTTGACAGTTCCTGCCAGGCCATCTTCACTTCCGCAGATGTCGTCCAAGTAAACATCTCAGCTGCATCCGGAGACATGGGTATTCTGGCAAACCACGTCCCTTCTATTGAGCCCCTCCGTCCCGGTGTCGTGGAGGTAATCGAGTCCGGAAACACATCGAAAAAGTGGTTTGGTGGGTAGCTTGATAGCCTACACGGTGTCGTTCCTGAATCCTGCAGTGTCCGGTGGTTTTGCAAACGTTCACCCCGGTAACACATTGACAATCAACGTGGTCGAGGGTGCCCCACTCGAGTCTTTCTCACCCGAGGTCTGGTATTCTTTCTGGGAGTGTCCTACTTTACTGATGTTTTCATTCAAGGCCGTTCGCGCCAACCTACAGGAAGCACTGAGGGTCGCCGGTGGTAATGGATCAGAGGAGGACAAACTGGAGGCTCGGATAGAGGCCGACGTTTATGAGGCTCTTCAACATGCTCTGAGCTCAAAATGAACGGAAATCTATCTGTCGTTGCAACATAGAGTTCACTTTACACGTAGCCAACATGGGTACTCTACTCGCTCGAATCCCTCATGTTTGAGCTTGATATGCGGGTGGTTTTCGTCACGTTTGGGAAATTTATATCGAACAGAGTTAAATTAACATGTCCACGTTCTTCATTGAACAGTGCTGGTGGCAAACGCGTACTCTCGTTGTGTGGGTTGAGTCCGGACCCCATGAATCCGCCCAAGAGCGTCGACGATTCGTCCCTCCTGCAACATGAACCCCTTCGCGCTCATGTTGCTATGTTGGAGGCCTTGAAAGGCCAGTCGCGTTCGACGACCAAGGAAGTGGTCCGTCGCTTTGTCGACGCAATGCAGCGGGATGATCAAGTACGTACTCCCAACGCGTCCTTAAGATTGGAAATCGACAACTCTTCCTTAGGCCGCTGAGGCAGCTAGGATATGGGCATGCTTGGTGTTCAAGGTTTTCTTGGACAAAAATTATTTCGAGGTCATGGATGGGGGGAGGGAGCTTTACAGGGTCTTTCTCGAGTACCAGTCTCTGTTATACCAAGGAACGCGAGATAGGAACCTCAAGGAGGCCTGCGAATACCAAGACCGTATCTTCAGGAAGGGCATCGGTGCTATCAAGCTCAGAGGTCGTGGTACGAATACTGGTGTCCGGTATCCCGAAGCAAGTCTGGCTCGCTCTGCGGCGACGAAAGCTACGTGTCCAGAACTCAAAGAATCGACAGGAGACATTCCTATGAATTCGAGCATAGGGAATGGGTCTCATTTCGCAATGGGTAGCTCAACAAATGACGCGCCCCCCGCTACTGGTGCACGACCTCCCGTCTCGCTAGCGGCCGCGAGACCAAGTAAACGTTTAACGTCCAAAAAGAAGAAACGCAAAGCCAGCTCTCAGCAGCCCCCAGTTATCACACCCTCTGATGCATCCGAAGAGGACAAGGAACCGCCCAAGACTCATGTAGTCGCTGCTGCGAACTCTGTATCTCATCAGCGAAAACGACTTGCACCCAATCCTTGTAGTCCGCCACATGGTGTGCATGAGTTCAAGAGTCAGGTGGACAAGAAAATTTCGGTCCACGGATCCAAAACAAACAAGCAGCATCGCGAAGACACCGTCATCTCTCAGCCTCAATTGGCCCTGACAGGCTTCCCGTCTGATGTGTTCGTTTCCCCTCCTGGTGTTCCCAGTACCAAGGGTGGGCGCGGCGCCGGACCCCCGCCCAACGGCCGCAAGGAACCAAGGATTTTGAAACCCTCCACTCAATTGACGCGAGCAAGTCCCAACTCCAGAAGACCGCGGAAGACAAAATCAGTTGGAGACTTTCAGCTCCGCACGACCAAACGATTGCGTCGAGCATCGACGTCAACTATCGATGGTGAACCGAGAGAGGGATCCAAGTCCACACACAACTTACAAGCGAAAGATCTTCAAGAACCCACGATCCATGGGCCCCTTGTTAGCAGACCTCCACTAACCCAGGAACATATTCATGTGGAATCAAAGGGGCGAAGGAAGCGCACTCGACTTGAATCCGAAACAGGATTCGTGGCGTCCGATGAAAAAGGGTCCGCTGACTCTCGCGAACCTCTTGGTCCGGACATTAGATTGTTACGGCCTCTTCCCCAAAAGGTACACGACGGGCGTTTAAGGGCAGTTGCGGACGAAGACGCGGCTGCCCGTGGAGTCCCATGTGGAGCCCCATCTCTAGAACATGCAGACCAACTTTTGCGAGATGTAGCGAGCAATGCGCTAGCTATACTACAGGAAGAGGTTGGACCGGACTTACCAGACTGGACTCAAGACGAGGGATATCATGCAGAATGCGACGACCTCGGCGGGCACGATGAAGATGAAGCGAGCGACGCTCAGGTTATGACAGCAACTTCTGCACCCTCAATGGTCATACCTAAGCTTCCCGTCCCAGCTCCTCCGCGTATATGGGCTCAAGTGTGTTGCTTTATTGCGAGTCGTGTACAGCAACTGACTATTGACAAGTCTCGTCAAGAAGTCTGCGAGTCGCTTCCGTATTTTCGTTGTTATCATGGTGGCGTGTACTCAAAGGATGACATCGTTAAGGGTTACCTTCTTGGGGCACACGCTGCGAGGTGCGTAATTTCTGTCATCATTACTTTATATTTCTGAACTATTGTAGTCGGGATATATTCCAGCACGGTGGAAAATTAATTATCTCGCATGGGTTCGTTTGACTTATCATCGCACTCGAGCGAACTGAGCTCCCAGGACAGGGGTGGCAAATCTGAGTGTATACTCGGACCCAAGCGCTACCAGACAGATCAGGATCAGGAAGCCTCAGATAAATCAGTCCGCGCTTTACTGAAGACATGCAAAGACCGACGGCCTATCGCGCTTCTTGCTGATGATAAATATGCACTCTTTCCCTACGATCTCACCTCGCCCAATTATACCTACGTTGTGCTTGGTTTATATTGGATATCTCATGCATGGGGTCAGTTTTTGACGCGCTGCCAATTGCTCCAATCTAACCAACAACTAGCGGAATGCCAATCCACCCGTGATGGATCAGGACGTATTGTCCGGTGGAAATTCGTGTTCCAATGGTGCGAGGGTCAAGGCGAACCCTGGTGGACATCACAACAGGAGATAGCGGATATAACATCCGACCCGCCAAAGCCCATCTCAAGTTCGGGGATGTGTCCCACAAAAGGCTCGCCAGATCCCGCAAGTACTGGTGGAGATCCAAGTATCCAATGCAAAAATTGTCAGGAGCAGAGTCCGTTTATCTACAAACAAGGCTGGACGTGCCTGAATCCTCGCTGCGATCTGTTTTGGAGCATCGACGGCGAAGACCTAGAACAATTGGATTACCGCGAGGAATTCTTAAGCCTGTTACCTCAAAAATTCGAAAGATTACCGAGTCTAACACCGGCCAGAGTGGTCGAAACGCCAGGTGGAGTTGCGACCACGTATGCCTTTAGTAAAGGTTGGCATTGCACGGAATGTGGTCGCCTCTCATGCAGGTGAGTTTTATAGCAAATTCTATTGGCAGGTTTGACGGAATGGACAGATATAAATGGGAGCACTGGGAATGTCCTAACTGCGAAGTAAGCAGTCGTGCAATCTCCATGAACCGCTGATGGAGGTTGGCGGGTCAGTCTAAGTATGTAGTTAACGGCAGAATACGCTCCCCAAAGGAGTTCTGGCACCAGCGCCCCCCGAAAGGATTTTTGCACTCTCAAATCGGGAAAGACTCAGGTAACTTTGTACTCCCCGTCTGCCATTTCACGTTCGCTTCCATTTTCGCAGGCATCCTCGCTTCCCGTCTCGAGCCAATCAACCTTGGAGCACACAAGGGATTCACTAATTGCCTAACTTTCACCCTGCCCCACGACAGGTAGGTATCGCCGTTTCTGTCTTCTGTGACTGGTACAGATCCACCTGGTCAGAGGTAAAATCCACCTCATTCTTGGCACACCGTTGTCGAATGGGGATGCCGATGACATCTTCCGATTGTATCAGCAACAGGCTTCTACTGGTGAGCTGATGCTTCGTCGATACCCACTGCGAAACGTAGGTACATCAAACTTCAGCTACATCATCATCTAATGTTTGCTATAGCATAAAGGTATTCCGGTTCACCAGCCACTTTGATGCGAATTGACGTGGTTTGATCAGCGCGTGGTCTGCTGCTCACCAACTACTTCTCGCAGAACTGTAAGCACTGTTCTCTATACAGACGTACCCTATTGGTAATGTGATCCTTGTGTCAGCTGGTGAGCCATACCAGGTATGCCCAGTTGAACAAAACCCACCCAGCTTGCTGATCCCTGCTTTAGTATGTTGGCGGGTCGGGACACACGGTCCCTATGTGCGAGGCGCCTGACTGCGTCCGGCGAGCCTTGGCGTTAATTAAGGAGAGATCTAGCCTTGCGCTACGCACTGATGTCCCATTCAACGAAGTCCTCAGTGCGGCGTACATGGAACGACAGAAGATGTCTGTGAGTATTACCCAGTCCGGTATGACTGCAAACCTCTTGCTGAACTATGCCCAGTTCCACAGTGACAGCGAAAAGGGTTTGGGGCCGACTGTTGCATCTCTTTCCCTGGGGTCTGCAGCATTGATGCATTTCCGCCCGCATCTGAACGCGGATAACCCGAGGAACAAGAGCACTGTAGCACTGACCTTGGTTATCCGTCACGTGAGTGTCAACAACAAGTTATGCGTGGTATCTGTTGCTCAGTTGCACGCTGCATTGTCAGGGTGATGTCTTGGTTATGGAAGGCGACGGGGTGCAGACGCATTACGAGTGAGGCGCTCGACACACAAATTGGACATGCTGCTGATTAACAAACAGGCACACGGTCGTTCCAATGAACTTTCGCATTGCTGCAACTGCGCGTTGCATTGGATCTGGTTGATGATTTGTCGTCTATTTGTACCATAACCTTTCACTTGCTTGCTACTATATAATCGATTAATCAGTCATTGGATTCACAAGAAACTAAAGTCACCCGACCTGATATTAACACAGCCACAACATGCGGTTTCCTGACCAGACCAGACCGCAGACGGTAGTAGGCCCTCAAGTAAGATCTTGCATCCAGCGACTCGACCAAATATCTTCTCTATCTAGTACCTACTCGCCGGTGGGATGAGAGATAAGGGCTCTGCGCCAACATATTCCCAATCCCAGTCACCTCCTACCGCAGACCTTGTCCCGCGTCTTCTTCGGTCGATGAGCAAGATACAACCAACCCAGCAGGTCACTTCGGCGGCAGGCGCAGAACAGACAGGCGCGTATACACCAGTCAAGTGGATGTCCAGACAGACATCATCTGCAATCGAGCACTTCACAAAGCTCACGCACCGAGGGAAGACCCCGGCTCAAGTTGGGGTTGCAACAGAAAACGGGGTTGATCCCGCCAATCCGTCATCACAGACCCTCCACGCGGTTCAGACGCCCATAGAAACCCGGTCGAATGACGGGAATGTTGGTTCGGTGGTGGTCGATGACCCTGGGCAATCTCCCGAGTCTACCGTCCCCAGCACGTTCGCGAAGAGAGTACAAGATATGCTCTCCGCGATTCCTTCCTTCACGTCTAGTATTGGTACAGGGTCTTCTCGACCCACTCCGCCTGCTCCTTCACAGACCGAAGCTGATGACACCCCTTCCTCTGTACGGGACCCCCATCCTCTCGGTTTCTTGACACTGCCAAATTTTGAAAACGGACCTTTCGAACACGGTTGGCAATCGTTCTGGTCTTCCTTGGATCGTTTACGACTGTCGTATGGCAAGACATCCGAGACTGCAAGTGCCCCTGAGCCTTCACAAGACGATGTCTTGGATTGCATTGATGACAATAACTCCGTCATGATGTATGGCCCATTAGAGCCAGACGAGACCTCAGAAGTCGAGATTGCATGCTCGGAAATTGTGTCTATAAATGGAGATGGAGAGGAGATACGCACCCCTCAGCCATGCTACATACCGCTGCCCTCGGAGTCCTTCGATGAAGACCCGATGAGTAGCGGTGGACGCAGTCCCCGGTCGCGTTTCGTTCCACTACCTTTAGAGTCCATCAATGAAGTGCTGATGCGTAGTGGTGGGCGCAGTCCCCGGCCACATTTCATTCCATTGCCTTTGGAGTCTATCGATGAAGTGCTGATACGGAGTGGTGGACGCAGTCCCCGGCCACGTTTCATTCCGCTGCCTTCGGAGTCCATTGATCAAGTGCTGATGGGTTGTGGGGAGTCGTCTAGCGTTCGAGGGGCGGATGGCGAATCAGAGTTTTTCTCCGGGACCACTGGCACGGCGCAGGTGCCTCCCACCGCCGAGCCTGCAGCAGACCAACCACATGTGAAGGAGTATCGCGTCTGGCTGCCTTCAGTTACAAAACTTTCCGTCCAGACAATGTGGTGGGGATTTCGAATGTAAGTATCATGACGTGTTTGCGAAGTAGCTGACGCGATGTCTACACCAGTTATCTCCCACCTCCCGTTCTACATGTTCTTAACAACAGACAACTGGAAGCGGCAAAGCGTGCCGCATTAATTACGACCGCTCTTCAGTGGCTCATGGAGCATCTACCAGTCTCGCTGCTCCCACCACAGATGCGCCCTGGTGTGACTATTCTTCGCCACCTGGTTCCTTATGTGGGTTATATGGGTGGGTTTATCGCATGGGGTTGGTCTGGAATTAGGAGCTTTGATAAAGGTATGGTCAATTGCTTAGCGCACGTCGAGTTGTCGCTAAATGCACGGTAGGTTACGGTGTTGTTCTGACCGCTACGTGGTTGCTCCCGTTCGTATTGATACCTGGTACCTGGGAGGCAGAGGAGGTTCCAGCTCAGAACACGGACACACAACCACCCCCCTCTGTCTCTTCGTGACCTTGTCCATGTGTTCAACATTTGCGAATGCGTGGGATGGTTGTGGTATTGATTGTATCGCCTATACACGGATCGCCTGTATTGTACGATGTGGACTATGACTTGGACCAAGACTTGGCATGACGCGGATTAATGACGTCACACTAGTGAGTGAGTATATTATAAAAGAGTCGGGTTCATCCAACCACCGCGCCAACTTTCCACCCCCCATCATGGTCGTCACCTCAGAAGAACGAGCTCGTCTTGACCCATACTCCCGCATCGCAGAAACCAAGGGTGTCCCACTCCTCCAGAGGATAGCAGGTTGTCACTTCGCTACGTAGTCGAGTCCTCTTATTCACCGCCTGGTTCCCCAGATCTACAGGCAGTGGTCAAAGCTGCCAAAACCGGGATGCTAGTTACTCGCGACCCCAACGGTAATCTTCATTCTCGTGCAATGACCCCTGCGAACGGTGCGTTTGAGTCATCTTTGCCCCTATCGTCGCAACTCACATTCTCTCTCGCAGTGTCTAGCGACACTCAGTTGAATCTCGTTTTCCTCGCAAACAACGTTTCTTTGAAATTTGAGGAGATCGAGAATGACTCTCACGTCAACGTCTCTTTCCTTGACCCTTCATCGACTGATTGGGCATCCTACTCTGGAAGAGCTCGAGTGACTCAGGACAAGGAGCTCATTCACAAGCATTGGTCTAGCTTGTAGGCTTTTGGAGCTATTCGGCGTTGTTATTCCTTGGAACTAATTGTTACTGGCTAGCATATCCGGTTATATCGGCAATCTCGGAGACGGCGTACACAAGGGCGACGAGGGGGACCCCCGAGTTGCGGTCATCGAGATCATTCCCGACGAAGTCAAGTATTGGATCTCTAAACAATCAGGCATCTCCCGTACTGTCCAAGTTGCAGTCAGCGCCGCTATGGGCAAAGCTACGGCTCCTGGGGAGTTGCAGACCATTCACAAAGAAGAGGTCAGTATGACGCACGACGGAATGTCTCCTTGCAGTATTGAATAATCATGTACAGATCCGGCTGGCACAGGGGTCTACGAAAGATTGACTAAGGGGTGATTGGTGTTGGCTCCGATGGTATGTGTATGAGGGTAAATAATAACGATGCACAGTGATCACGTACGTCCGCTTCCTCTGCGGTCTATTTGTATTTTGGAGAGACGATTGGACGACATGGCATCCTCGTTCTGATGCATTGCTTCCGCGTAACTAGCAAATAAATTCGAATAAGCCTCTGCGCCCGCAGCGTTCTAGCAAACAGAACCGACAGTAGTTTGTACCGAACGAGTTCTTCTTCTATTTCCTCGTTGCGGAGTCGAGCCATGACGAGTTGGTTCTAGTCGGTTAGTCTGATGAGATACAAACAGCAGAACAGAGAAGGTAACAACTCACCAACACTTCCACATGTTCAACATTCAATTGAGCAAGGCTCCCGTCAAGCTCTTTACTGGAAGAAGACGTTGGGAAACCAGTGTTAGTCGCCACGGGGATAGACACTTACACTTTCGCAGCGAGCACCCTGTTGCTATTCCGGAGCGTATCCATCTCAACGGCATGTGCCTCCCGTGCTCTCACCAGATCAGCGTACTCGTGCGCATAGGCATCCAACATGAAGGGTGTGATCCTCAAGGAAACAGCGTCCTGGACGAACTCGTCGATGTTATATTTGTCCGGTGGATCACTCCCTCCCCCCTCTTCATCTTCACCTGAAGATTCGATCTATCGCGACTTCGATAAAAATACTACTTTCGACTGAAATCGAAGACCAGCTTGCTCACCTTGTATCGCTCAAACACTGCCGTCTTTAGGAATGACAAGATTTCGTCGAATTTGAGCGAGAGCAGCGCATCCTCGTTTTTCTGCAGTAACGCGATGCTGAATGCAAAGATTGCCTCGATGCCGCTCGCAAGGCAATTATCATATATTCGGAACACGATGTCTAGTGGGAACCTGGGGCCTTGTCAAGTAGGCTGCAATAGATGTGTGTTCAAGCGCGGCTCACCTGTAACTGAACAACGTAAGGAACCATTGCGAACAGAACATGCTTGATTTAATGCCTTGTCGCAGAAAATGCAGGTGCAATACAGGCAAGAGTTCTTCGATCAATCTATCAAACTGCACGAATTCAGAACGATGACATTTCAAGCATGTCTGAAGGTACCTGAAACTGGAAAAGTTTAGCTGAGCACAACGTGGCAAATAACGAAGCTTACGAGTCGCGATTGCAGCTTGGGCATTTCAGGGAGAAAATGTCCCCGAAGATCGTACGTATACATTAGGCGAACCAAGAGGCAGAATGCTTGCTCATCTGGCATCTAATCGCAGTCGTCGTTGAGATCGCTTGCGCGAGACGTAAGGACTCACATTTAACAGGAGTACTGCAACAACAAACGCTAATCCTTGACAGTACCCGACTTGGGGATCATACCTAAACATACGGTTGTAGGTATATGTCACACAGGTCAAGTAACAGAAACTTGCAGAGAATATGCCCTTAGTACATTGAACAAGTTTTCCTGTCCGATACTTTGACCATCTGTGAAGAACGCGTGATGGGGGAACGTTCTACCGGTTGTGCTTCAGAAAGGTATACCTCTATCCCGAGTAGCTTATGAATCTAACCTCCCGAGGTCTCTAGAGATCGCCTTTTCATGTTGACTGGTTTCTTTCAGGAGTACCAGGTAGGTGTTCTCAAGTTCAGTGTCCTTGGAGGCTGCCCTGTCACAAACTGCTATTAGCGAGGGATAAGCAAAACCGGTGTTACGAGTACATTAGCTGCCACACCATTCCTCGCAGCGCATCGGGTACCCCTTTTTCAATTGCTTTGGCGAGTTTTTCAGAGTTGGCAGCGGCGTATGCCTGATAATCTATCGGACCCGTCAGTGCTCAACTTGAGGGCAGACCCATCTACATACCGGAAACGACAGCGCCCCAGAAATCTTGGTGAAGCGATGTCGCAATTAGCGTAGACTGCGTAGCCAAAACCTAGACTGACCCCAATCAATGGAAGCTCCTTCGTCGTGGGCAGCCTCTGCCTGCCGTTCGTCGTGGAGGCGAATGAACTCTTCGTGCAGTTTCTGTTGGCCGTCACCAGCGGCACGAAGCACGTCAAGGTCATTTTCTTTATACGCCTGTTGAATCCCCAACCGTGCGAGGATATTACCACTGGATATTTCGTCTGCAGTGACACTTGACACTGATCTCTTGTGTACGAATTGTCGGTGGAACGCTTTTGCCTTTGAAGGAGCCGACGAAATTGTCGTCCGTCGTTCCAGTCTGGTTGCTGCCTGACTGACGACTGACGTGATACTGGCGCGCTCGGAGAGTGGGACAGTTGAAAAGCGTGAATCGTCCTCGAGGGTGACATCGTTGTAGTCCGAGTCTGTGACCGAGTCTGACGGAGACAAGGGGGTCAGGGTAGGGTCTTTTGGGGAGAGCAGCGAGTCCAGCGAAGAAGTGAAGTTGAGCGCGGTCGTCGCGATGAGTGCAGATTTTCGAGTCTCTGTACCGTCGGCCATTTCTGCACAGAGTAACCTACGAGCACGAGCTGCAGCAGTCAACGTCCGTTCGTCGTCGCCGTCGCCGTCGTTGCCTAGAATTAACCGATCAGACTCCACTGGCACGTGGCCATCTAAAGAAGTGATACTCGCAAATGCAATCACAATCTTATCTCGCAAATCGCAATGTCCACTCCTCAATACTTGAAAGTTACCAGCAAGAACGTGCTATTGCCGTCTGGCGACCCGCAGCCTGCCACCATCACAATCGATCGGGCGTCCGGAAAAATCGTGTCTATCGACTTGCACTACCTCGGTGAGAATGCAGGGGAACATCACTCCAACTTGACACAGGTGCTCGACGCCGGCGAAAAGCACGTACTTCCCGGGCTTGTAGAGTAAGTCGTTATGTACAACTGCTAAGACTACAGACTGAACCTGATCTCCTCAGTGCACATGTACACCTGAATGAGCCTGGTCGAACAGACTGGGAAGGCTTCTGGACTGGCACAAGGGCTGCAGTCTCGGGTGGTGTCACGACTGTGGTGGACATGCCTTTGAATTCCATACCGCCCACAACGACGGTGGAAAACCTAGAGATCAAGCGCAAGTCCGCGCAGGGCCAGTGTTGGAGCGACGTTGCGTTCTGGGGAGGTGCTATTCCAGGGAACCAGGCAAGATTCCTGTTCAAGTCAGCCTTTCCTACAAATTTTGAGTGTGTATTAGAAAGACCTCAAACCTCTTATCGCTTGCGGAGTTAAAGGCTTCAAATGTTTTATGATAGAAAGCGGAGTAGAGGTGCGCGCACTGTCTTGGAAACGACGCCCCCTAACATGCATACAGGAATTCCCTTGCGTTTCCGAACAGGACCTGCATGATCACATGAAAGAAATAGAGGTTAGGGAGCCCGGTTGAACGTCACTGCCTTGAACTAACCGAACGACCCAGCATGAACCGACCATCCTGCTGTTTCATGCAGAGCTGGAGAACTCTCTCCATTCCCCCGGTCCGCACTCATCAGCGGATCCAACGCTTTATGAAACCTTTCTAACTTCACGACCTGAGGATCTGGAAGTCAACGCCATCACGTTGATCACCCGTCTTCAAGAAAAATACCCATCGCTTCGGTGTCACATCGTACACCTCTCTGCATCTCTTGCCCTTGGCGCCATCCGAGCTGCAAAGAAAAAGGGGTTGAAACTGACTGTAGAAACCTGTTTTCACTATCTATGCCTCTCTGCGGACGACATTCCGAACGGACGTCCTGAGTTCAAGTGTTGTCCCCCAATTCGCAATGAATCTAACCGCGACCAGCTTTGGAGGGCTTTGTTGGACGGAGATATTGATTGCGTGGTATCGGATCACAGCCCCTGCGTTGCAGAACTGAAGAAAGTCGAAGAAGGGGATATCATGACAGCTTGGGGGGGGATCCACAGCCTTGGTCTTGGCTTGAGTTTACTGTGGACTGAAGGTAGGAAGCCCGAGAGAGGAGCCACACTCAGCCAAATTGTTCAGTGGATGAGCAAACGGACAGCGGAGCACGCAGGACTTGATACAGTCAAAGGTTCGTTGGCCGTGGGTCTTGATGGAGACTTTGTGATCTGGGATGCGGAAGCCGAGTTTAAGGGGAGTATTTGTTTTCAGCTTGGTTGTCCACCTTCCTCTGACAGGACAAGCCCAGGTGTCGAAAGAAGAGTTCCACTTCAAGAACAAACTCTCTGCGTATGAAGGACTCGTACTCAGAGGGGCTGTACAACAGACATATTTGCGCGGTCAGATGGTATACGATAAGAGTCGACACGGCTTTGACGAGTTGGATCCCATCGGCAAACTACTCTGACTTTACCAACACTGGTCAGGTGTACTTTGGCTTGCGAGTGGGCGGTCGGGTAGGAGTGAGGATATTTGGCTGGTCTCGGATGGCGTGGAGCTTTTCTTAACTTCCCCGCATTACCCACGTAAACGTTATATATGTATAACTCGAGTGGGATTTGGTCAGTTTGTCTTTACCCATCACGTCGGCTTGATAAATACCACTGCATGATGCTCGCCAGACGAACGCTCTTCTGCAAGCACCTGTGCCTAGCTAGCAAATCTGCACATGGAGCGTACGTTCGGTGTCATCTGGAAATCTTGCTACCCTCACCACCATCTACCTTTTAGACCTGGAAGACTCCACGCCGCTCAATCCGTGCGATCCAAACACGATGGGAGAGGCATGGCGACCTCTTCTGACAATTTAGTCGGGTTTGGTCAACGCCATGTCACTGCGGGCATTGGTCGATTAACCGAGGCCGTCATGAACAGAGGAGAGGGTTCATATCTCAGTTTCGAGGATGGTCGGCGTGTTCTCGATTTCAGCTGCGGAATCGGCGTAACGAACCTCGGTAAGTGTGCAGTGTTTGCTTTGCTCCGAGAGGCTAGGCCAACACTGTCATCACATCGAGGTCACTGTCACCCAAAGGTCAGCAAAGCCGCCGCGGACCAGTGTACACGCCTTGTGCATGGCCAAGTAGCTTCCTTATCTCTCCATCTTTCCATGTAGCCTGATGTCTTCTCAGTGTAGCATTGCTTTCCACCTCCCGTACCTTCGCCTCATCGAGAAGCTTCTTCCAGTCATGCCAGACCCCTCGCTGGACTCGTTCTACTTTTGGAACTCGGGCTCGGAAGCCATCGAAGCGACACTAAAGATGGCACGCTCGATTACCGGACGGCAAAACATCATCAGCATGCAGGGTATGCACTCAGCGCCCCAGTCTTCTACCAGGGTCTTCTGTCACTCACTTTGCGCCATAGGTGGATATCACGGTCGTACTTACGGCGCCATGGCTGTCACGAAAAGCAAGACGGTGTACAGCGAAGGCTTCTTTCCCTTGATGGTGGGTTACTTTGCCGAGTTGCGAACCTGCACCCCATTCCCAATTCGAATCATCTTTAGCCTGGGGTATTTAGCGCACCGTTTCCTTATTGGCATCAAGTTGGACTCCCCCCAAACACCAGTGAAGAAGAGCTTGTTAGACTGTCTCTCTACCAGCTGGAACTGGTCTTGAAACAGCAATCTGCACCGAAAGATACTGCTGCTATTCTGATCGAGCCAGTATTGGGTGAAGGAGGCTATGTTCCTGCCCCGCCTACCTTTTTGCAAGGTGTTAGGAGGATCTGTGACGAGCATGGTATACTGCTCATAGTTGATGAAGTCCAGAGTGGCTTTGGGAGGACGGGTAAAATTTTCAATATCGAATACAGTGGCGTGCGTCCAGACATCATCACGATGGCCAAGGTAATATTATCGGAGGAATAGAAGGTTGATGCCGCTGACGTACTATGCAAAAGGGTCTAGCAAATGGCTTTCCATTGAGTGCTGTAGTTAGCCGGAAGGACCTTACAGACCAATTGAAGCCCGGTTCAATGGTGAGATTGCCTCTCGATAACCTACCCGACGGCTTATTCCGTTTCATAGGGGGGTACATACGCCGGTAACCCAGTCTCCTGCGCAGCTGCTGTGGCTGTGGTCGAGGCCTTTGAAGAAGAAAAGATCTTGGACAACGTTAGTGCACGGTACGTGTTTTCCTTTGCGTGCTGCATTCCGCTGACGTCTGCCTCTCAGATCGCAGGAACTGTTGGCGTTGTTAAATAGTCTCCGCAATGACCCTGCGGTTGGGTCAACTATCGTGGATGTTCGCGGAACTGGGCTGATGGTTGCAGTCGAGTTCGCGTCTCCGGTGTATCCATCGGGAGATCCTGCTCTGAATGTGTCGGTGCCCAAAGGCCTCGCGTCCCGTGTGGCAAGACGATGCATGGACAAGGGCCTGGTGATCCTGACTACTTCGATATATGAGGTCGTCAGGTTCATCCCGCCACTGAACATCTCGCAGGCAGACCTCGAGAAGGGATGTGAGATTTTTGCTGCGGCTGTCAGGGAGGTCGTTCGCGAAGGGTAGTAAAAGATTTGCTACGGTCGTTCTTAAACCGACTTTGTTGTTGTATAATCGGATCGGATTGCTCCGAAGGAATGCGTCATAATCTTACTCACGGCACGCTGCAAGCTCGAGGTCGGCCAAGGCTGGCCATCCGAAGGTCGACAGTCTCACTATCCGTCACTCACTAGCCATGATCTTCCTACTCGTCCTAGTCACGCTTCTCCATATTCTACACGTCCGCGGGTACTCACCTGCCCAGCCCGCTAATGTTACGCTTCAAGCCACCGGTGCAGCTGGACTTCATTTACAATGGTACTCGAATGGGTATGTGCATAATTGGTGTCCTTCCGGCCGATCTTTGACGTGATTTCGCTCCACAAGGTCTGACTGGCAGTATGTTACACAGTTAGTTGGTCCCGAAGCGAGTAACAGCCCTGTTCAGGTGTGTCTTCAATGCCATTCTGTCCTTGCCTCGTTAACGTCACCGAAGGGCATTTTCGTCCACTTTAATGAGAACAGCGCCGGTAACGAAACCAGTGCGTGCGAACGTTCGCCCATCTTGTCGCTATTGAGTGCGGTTCGCTGTAGCGACTACGCCATGGATTGCTTTCGTGTCCTGTGATGGCAATGCGACGAATTCATCTCACGAAGCTGATGTTTTCACCTTGGCAAAAGATCGTGGTGCGAAATCAGCCGTAAGTCCGACATCCCCTTTGGTATCTGCTGGCTTCGTGATCCTTCGAGCCAGGTATTGTACTCTCTCTATTCGGAAACCTGTGTGATCAACCCGGGTTATCAAAGTTCGGTTCTGGACGTCTTTACTACCCGGACTCTGAATGCTTCTCGGTTTGGTTTCTCTCCATCCCTTATTCAACTTTCATTGAGCCTTTTGATCTTCTTAGGCGCATTCAATATGAATTCGGCCGGCTCGGACCGTCCAGCGAGGCGCATTACGGATACTTCAATGCCGCGATGCTGAGTGGCGCTGTAGGAGTGATAAACAACACGACCGCGTTCCACTCTCCGGCTGCTCCTGGTTTCCTTTTTGCCACTCTGCCAGCCTATAATACAACCGGCACACGGGTGCAGAACGATGTGAATGGAACGGGAACGCCAACAGACACGGGGAGTAGTGGTTCTCAGAATACGGGGGTTGCCATGTGAGGGGACCCACTCAAGTGGCTGGACACTTCTGACTCTTTCACAGGGTTGTCTTATATGCCATTACTGGCTGTGTATCTGCTTTATTTTCTGCTGTGATCATATCAGGGGTTCGTCATGATGAAACATCAACGATACATGTCACTCACGAATACACAGGCTATCAGAGCTATTCGGTATCCAGAGAGATATGGTCCTCGTTCGCCAGATCCCACGCTAGGCGGTGGACAAAGCCGGGCGGGGGGTCTTGGAAGAGCGATTCTGGACACATTCCCGATCGTCAAATTCGGATCTTCCGGGAATGATCGAGAGTCTACCCTTCCCCGTCCCAAAGACATCGAATCAGCGCCTAGAGACGCCGAGCCTAGCGCCGCTGTACCTCTACCCAACTCCGTGCAGCTAGCACGACTAAGTGCTACGGCAGAGCATGACGAACACCACCATGACCCTCGAGAGGAGATGGTGGCATCTACAGCCGGTCAAGAGGCACGAGAAGATAACCAAGCGTCCGAAGGAACGGACCAAGTTGATGTTGATTCGCGATCTCGAATACACACCGCGAACCATGGAGCATCACGCGTACCTGCATCTCCCCATAAAATAGATACAGGAATGCCAGAGTCCATTGGGCGGGAGACATGTCCGATTTGTATCGTTGATTTTGAAGAAGGTGATGACCTACGGGTGCTACCATGCGAAGGAAAGCACCGATTTCATCAGTCCTGCGTGGATCCCTGGCTACTCGAACTTTCGGGATCCTGTCCAATATGTCGACAAGGTAAGGCGGAATTTGGACGACTCGGGAATTGGAGACTGATGAGAACTATTCAAATCAGATTTTCATGCGTTGGAGACGATCCTATCCGGAGGGCCGGAAAGCGAGGCATCTCCGGGCAACCGTCATAGCGATGGAGGTACATCCCCAACACAGAACCGGTTTTCTCGTTACTTGCGGTTCGCGCGGAGACACCAGGGAAGACCTGGTAGTAGGGACCAAGTGTCTCCGCCGCCGCCGGAATCTTGAATGTAGCTTTCGACGTATGTATTATCCTAGTAATAGCTTATCAAGGCTGTAGTGATTCAAAGGCGGCATATCTCGTAGTAGAGTACGTCGTTGAACGTTGAGTCGAATGTGACTGACAATAAAGGTACCGGTGCGATCCTGGCGTGACACTGCCAGAGTGATTCGTCCATCGCTGGCTGCTGGGCACTGAACGGAAGACCGGGCGACGGGTTCATAGCATGCTTTCCATCATCCACCATTCTCAGGAATCCCGCATCGTGGACAAGGACAGCATGGCAAAAGTCAGCAGTTTCTTGTGGGTCTTGTAGGATACGGTACCATTCGAGTTAGTGATCAAGAAGCGCAGACTTGTGTCATTTTTCACCTCTAGCACGTCCTCAGCCTCCGAACCTCGCCAGTCTACGTCTGCGCATTTCCTCTATGCTGACTTCTTCCCTCGCAGATTGAGCAGTTTCACCGCTCACGTCTTCTGCGTCTGTCTCTGTCTCTGTCTCTGTCTCTGTTTCAACTTCGCCTTCTTCCACAGTTCGACTCGCGCTTGTCTCTGCGCTGGGGGGCTCGTTCATCAATCGCTGTGGCGGTGGCGGTTGAGTACTCGGTGGTAGAGTGAAACCCGGTGGCATAGTCTCTAGTGACGCTCTGAGGGCTGCCTGCAGCTCTGCGTCATCGTCGTCGTAAACCCTGTCCACGCGCGTATGGGCAATCGGCCCCGCCGCGGCTGTATCATAGTCTTCCTCGTCATCCAACTCCGTTATTTCCATATCGTCGCCCGCTCGAGCACGATGTTCCGCAAGCGATTCTTCCATTGCTCTTCGAAACAATGTATCTTCACCTTCCACCCCTGTCTCTCCTCGTTGTCGCGGATTGTGTTCTTGAGCTCGACCAAACTGTGCAGCCTCTTCTTCATACTGCTCTCGTAAGGCTGCTTCCTGCTGCTGGCGCATCCTCTCCATGATGATCCGATTCCTTTCCATGGAAGCGCTCACGGGGTCAACATCCGCGTGCCCATAGCGATCCTGGTTAGGTGGGATGTTCGATCGGCCTCCGCTTGTACCCTCTCGCCCATAAGTCTCGAGGGAAAATCCCGGAAAAGTGCGAGAAGAGGGGATTACAGGCGAGGGATAGTTCTCTGGTCTGTTGAAGACACCACTACTACTCGGACTGCCTCCTTGTTCAGCGCTGGCCAATGAGGCTTGCAGGGCTGCCTGGAGGTCCACGTCTTCATCCTCGAAGCCTGCCTCAGATGAAGGGATCCGAGACCCGGACAAAGATGCTGATGATGGCTCGGGGAGAGTCGACGCAACATCATCTGCATCACTACGAGGGAGAGGGTGGGCAGTCGAGGAGTCGATGGGCACTACCACGAATGTAGAGTAACCTACAGTGTATCAGAACGGTAGGGTCTTGTCAAGATCATCAACTAACCATCTTGTTCTGCTTGTTGGAGAAACATGCCGAGGTACGTTTTGCTGATCCACTGAGGGGATGCTTTGCTCGAATCTAGATTAAACCAGTGACCGTTTTCTGTGGAACTACCGAAACGGCGAAGGGTGTACCAGTGCTGGTTTTGGTTCAACACAAAGGCAAGCTGGGTGCTATAGGTTACTATGAGATTAAATACCGAGTTGCTCATCAAACACTCTTACTGCGGAAAATTATGATGGGGTTTCATGTCTTCTGAACGCCATCGAACAAGGCTAACGGTATGATGAAGATCCGTACATGGAAATATTCAGACACTCTTACCTTAAACCCCATACATGGAGTGCGTTCTCCAAGACCTGTACTGAGAAGAACCCTGAGAAAACAGTAAGGATTAACTCAGCTGTACAGATCCAAAAAAGCACCTGTATCATCCATGTTTGCACTTGCCTGACCCATGATATCTTCGTCGTAGCTCTGCTCAAGATGATCCAAGTGATGTGCAAGCTCAGAGAGATCTGGGGCAGTGAACTGGATCGACCAAGTAAGTGATGCGATGAAGGGCGCCCTGTAGCATTACTGACATAGTTCCCCTCTGTCGAGTATGAACTAGGTGAACATGTCTGATCAGCGCTTAGCTACGATCCACGTACGGAGGAGCGAGTTCAGTGCGTGTTGAGCACAAAGCATGGACCCAGATTGCTGAGTCTCGTGGTAAATAAGAGGCAGGAGGCCTTCTAGACCTGCCATGACTCCAAATACGATTTCCTGGGTGGTCGTCCGGGGTCAAGCTGGACCCTGCCTGACATCCACGCGTGTCTTATGTAATCACTAGATTCAGACCAGCCAGCCTCGTCACTGTCGCGCGCAGTGCTATCTTCTTCACGGTCCCCCATCAACCTCAAAATGCCAGTACACAAAAGACCAGCATCTACACACACTGTACGCCTTCTTTCTGTCGTGTTCCTCCTGTCTGTCCTCTTCCACGTCACTGCACAAGACTCGGGATCGTTCGACTGCCATCTGTCAGTAGGGGACCTGCACTACGACTTATCAGAACTGAGAGGCACGAATGTTCTGAACCGTACGAGGGAATCCCCTCCGAGTACATATGTGGATGAGCTGAGGTTTGATTTGTGCGCGGACCTGACAGAGGTGGACAGGGCCTCGGAAGACCAGGTATGCTCAAAGTATAACAGTTCTCTTAGTTGACCCCAGCTCGTTATGTAGTGTCCTTCAGGTACAAGGGCATGTCTGACCACAATAAACCAGAAGGTGGATAATCCTGATCGTATAACGGCAGTCGTACCCATCGCACAGTCGGCATCTTTCGACGTTGACTCTCCTGCATTATCATGTACGTGTCATGATTGAATTTAAACAACCTCCTTGAATCTAATAGGGATGTACAGCACCCGAGGGTGTTGCCATAACACTTCATGGTGCTTCATACCCACCCTCCTCGTCAATTTCGGTTCCCCAGTCACTCAAGGTCTCATTGACGTGTGCAGAGGGTACAGCGGATCCTCGATTTTCATCTTATGAGAACGGGCAGGTTCTGGTTGAATGGAATTCGTCTGCGGCCTGTGGGACCACCGGGACACCGAAAGAAGACGAGGGTACTGGTGGTGGGGGTGGGGGTAAGGAAGAAGACACGCCCATTGAGAACGTTGGGAGTGGTCTGGGGTTCTTCTTTCTCATGTAAGTGTCGCCTTCTCTGATGCCCTCCTCTCATCTAAAGGTACTATGATCCCGCGAATAGGCTACTTCTGGCATTTGCTGCGTACTTTGCCTTGGGCGCGTACTACAATTATTCTACATATGGTGCCCGCGGTTGGGATTTAATACCGTGAGTCAACTTATTTCACTTGTGATCTCGTGCCTAAATTACCCACAGACATCGAGATTTCTGGAGAGAGGTACCTTACATGTTGCAAGATGTCATTGCTCACCTATGCACAAATGTACGAATGCGGCGATCAAGTCGTGGTGGATACATAGCTGTATGACTTGGTGGTCAGGTACGGTGTGGACTGGTTAGGGGAGGATGTTATAGATTTGACGCTAGCTGTTTACCCACAATTCTATCATTCTAGGCTAATAGCCGCAGTCTCGAGCCTGTAAATAAATCAGCATTCACATTCGAGGCGTGTCGCTCCCTTGGTGCAAATTATCTTCTAGTACTTGAACGACGATACCTACACCTCCCAGCAACGGTCTATGAATTCAGAACAAGTGAACCTATCTATTCCCCTTTTGCGTAGATTTTGACTGGCTGACTTGACAAAGGTGAAGAGATGCCAGTTTTTGACCCTCCTCCGAGTCATCGAACGAGTAGGTTGAAAGAGAGCGACAGCACGCCGGTTGCTATTGAGCATTTTACGTACATGCAATGAATTCGCGAGTGCCGCAAAAGTTGAACATATAAATTAAATAGCCTCCTGTCCTCTGAACGACTCCGTTCACTCACCGACGCGACACCGTCCATACTCTCTCTCCATCTCTCTTTCACATGGTCCGCAAGAAAAAGTGGCACGTAGTAATAATTGGCAAAAAGCCCGGTGTATATTCAAGCTGGTACGTGCCCCCCCTCAGCGACGCGACGGTTAGGCGCGTCTGGATGAGAATGAATAATATCGATATTGATTTGTTGGTTACTGGCTTGTGTTCAACGCGTGATGCACCAACAGGATCGAAGCAGGGCCCAAGACCAGGGACATTCCCGGGGGCGCGCTTTATCAGGGCTTTTCTTCAGAAAACGAAGCTATTCAAGTGTTCGAAGCTGCCAAGGCAAGGGGCGAAGTCAAGGCGTACCCAAATGCGGGAGAGAAAGACGAGTCAAAGGACGCACCACTTTCACCGCTTGGGGTGGAGGTCGCATTGCTGAGGACCCCCTCGGATTTGAAAGGGGATGTCGAATCGACAGGGATGCAGATGCCGCTCTCGACTTCTGCTCGGTCGCGAATTTCCAAGCTCAGGCGAGCATTGAGGGACTCGACAGATCCATGCTCGACGTCTTCATCTCCTCCAACAGGGGTTACGCAACGATATGCACCTCTATACGATGAAGACGATAGTCCCTCCAATAGTCCTGCAGAGCAACCCTCGCCCCATTTCACGTTCCTTTCCAGCTCCTCGAGAGCCTGCTCGGTTGTCTCTGATGACCACTTGCTCGAAGCGGGTACAGAAGAAACGCCTTTCCAACTCGAGGTATCGGACTGGAGCTCGCCATCCCCTACACCTTCTTCCTCGGACTCGTGTCCTGGTACCGAAGAACACACCTCGAAGCCTCTGAGGTATATGCCTCTGCATCCGGGGCCACCACCGAGTATAGTAGGCGTAAAGTATCGGAGCCTCACCGATCTTGCTGATACGGACTCGGAGAGTGTCGATTCTCGCGTTTGGCTCCCGAAATCTCGTGTTTTTGATCCAGCCAAGGTCAAACCCCGACCCTTGACGCGACCGTCAAGCCCTGCTAAGACAAACACATCTCCTGTTCCTAGCCATCAAACAGTTCGCAACAGCCCGCAACTTCCACTTCAGATCTCTTTAGTGGACAGTCCATTTGTCAGAGTTAACCGCGGGAGGTATTCAAGACTTTCTCCAAGCTTGTCCTTACCCACCTTGCAAGACCGGGGGGTCGAGGATAATTGTTCGGACTTCGGGTCACGTTCAACCCAGCTCCTGGAAAATTATCACACGGGCAAGGGAAAGGAAAGAGAGCTTGATTATTCAGTACGCGACAAACATCTTGCCGGAGGACCTACTGGGTATGGTCCCAGCCCAAGAAATGATGGTAGATCACACATCCAGTTGGTACCTCGCGATGGCAGAGACGAACAGAGCGCCATTATCGTTCATTGCCCTCCGAATTGCCCTCATGAAACTTGCTATTGCCGGCCACTGGTATTGTCGGTTCCGACAATTGAGCCCTCCCGACCCACTGCCTCTCGATACGTTGATGCCTGTGTTTCTCCAATCATCGCGATAACCGGTCGCGTACAGGACACAGACAGGCTAGCCAAGATTCACTCCAAACAACCCGATTTGGACAGGGGTCACCCGTATGACTTCGCTGGGTTCACGCATGTATCACATAAGGGTACAGCTCCGGAAACCGATGTCCGCTCGCCTATCGTCAAGGGCACCATGGTTCCGATGAATGCCACAGAGTGAGTACATTTTTTGTATTGCCATGCTTTTCCTCCGCCAGTCGTGATGTGAACCATGTTCATTGGCTCAGGATGGGGAGGATACGTTGGAAGAATGCATCTAGAGTCCGACGGCTGGCATATCTCACGGGTTTATTGACCCTCTCTGATCTTGCATGCTTTTCTGTCGCGTTGGCGGTGACTGTCCTCACTCATGTATTTTGGGCACTCCAGAACACCGTTTGGACGACCTTCTCCTCCAGTATGGGGTTCCTAACATGCAAATCAATAGATCGAATATGTGGGATGCTCACATGAGCTTCTCCAGGATACCCAGTTCACGTGGAGTCTTGTTGTGTCTTGTACGAGGCAATATGGTTGGATGTTTGTGATGGACGGCTCGTTGACGATGTTTATTATTTTCGCTCCTGCTTTCATTTGTGCATATGATATAATTCCGCTTGTATGTTGGCTGGCTGTGATCTGAGGATACAAGCAATCGCGTTGTTGTGGTATGGAATTGGCAACCTGGAAGTCACAATCAAAACATCAGAACTAACAAGATTTTGAACAGTACTACGTGTAACTGCGATCCTTGAAGCTTGAGGCCTTGAGGAGCCAGACGGATGTATCGACTCGATCAATGACACTGAACTCATTCTCATTTTTAAACAGGAGAGCCAGAGGACATCGTTCTGGCAAGTTTCGACCTCAGGTCGACCTTCCTGTTCTGTTCTGGGGTTCGTTGACACTAGCTAGACATCTTCAGCAAATTCGCACTTCGGGGAGGAGCAGATTATCCTGTGTGCAGAGGTTCCTGGTGGCCCAGCCTGACTCACAGGTTCAAGAGTGACCTCGGTACTGGATATCACACATCCACACCATATTAAGAGGACCGTACGTATTCCATTCACGAGAGCGTAGAAGCCGGGGATTGTCATCCAACGCTCCGACTCTGAGCGGCTGACTTGGGCGACCTTGGGGTTGTGTATCGAACATGCAAATACAACTTGGTCACTAGCCCAATGCAAGCGAACGGACTTGCGAAGGATGGGGCTCGAGCGACCAAAGACCTTTCAAAGCATGTTTGCAATGATCTGTTAGCCTCTCCTTGGAACACCCCTTTGTAAACCTGAACCCCTGCCTGCAGAAGAACTTGGCCGGATCCCACTGCTACCGCCGCTAACGCTACCACCAGTTGCACTCCCTGACCTTACACGAGGAATGGTCGATGTAGACGTGGACGCTGATAATTTCATGTGAACTTGGTGTACACAAAGGGATATCGCTGCGTACCAGTCTTTGAAAATCCCCTCCCTCCACGAGACGCCATAGCAGTCGCAGTCGCTCGAGTTCCCCTTACTCCCCTAACGCCACTACTGACATGGACTGCAGAAGTTCGGCCCTTTGCAGGAGCCTTAGCCGCAAGAGCTGCCGCCGCCTCTTGTTTGGCACGCTCTTCTGCCTCCCGCTGCGCAGCCTCTTCTGCTTCCCGGCGTGCGCGTTCCTCGGCTTCTCTAATTGCTGCTTCTTCTCTTTCTCGTTCAAGTCGGGCTCGTTCGAGGGCTTCCTCGCGTTCTCTGGCAAGCAACTCCCCATCCTAATATATGCCGAGTTCAGTAACGCTCTCACAAGTAGTGTGACACTCAATTTTCCCCGAATGTTTGTATAACGCTGGGTCTCGTCGAGTGTACTCACAGCATCTGCACCACCCCACCGTTCATCGAAAATCAAGCGCGTGACAGTCTCGGACTTTGCAAGTATATTGGCATACTTGTCCAACAGTGCATCCGTTTGCGATAGTTGTTTCGCTACTTGCTGGCAAAAAAAAAGTTGCACACGTCAGGCTCTGATTGAGAAAGTGAGCCAAAGGCGGAGGCACACCTCAGTTGCACCCTTGGTTGCTTTGAGGGCATCGTTCAGCACCGCAAAAGACGCATTGAGCCTCTTGAGGATAAACAAATCGCTTTGCAGCTTCTCTTCGCGAGCCTTTTCAGTAACGGCGCGCCCCATTATGGTATTGTTTGCATCATCGTGCCCGTCGACATTGGCATCTTCTTCACCCTCTTCATACTCCTCGCCCTCTGTGATGGCGCTCTGGTCTGGGAAACAGTGTAGTGCAGGGGTAGGTGCGAGGAGGCTGAAGCGAGGGCCATCGCGACCGTGGGGTTTGTCCGATAACGAGAGTTCTGAGAGAGAGAGATCTGCACCACCAGGACCAGTGTGGATGTGAGACGACGCGTCAAATGGATCGGGAGATGGCAGGGACTGAGAGAGAAGATGCGAGTCCTCTTCAGAGCTAAGCGGGATAGACGACGACGTGGTCGACGGTGACCAGGATGGCATTGTCTTGTAAATCGTAATGTCTCGAGCGGATTGAAGGAAATCTCCGCGTCCAGATGCCCTTGGTGATTGGCAACTTCAATCATGCACAGTCGCGGGCCCCTTGGGCTCTACTTTACAATATTGTTAGTACATTCACGCGTGTCCCGCCCGTCCGAACAAATTATGACCCAGGGTCTCTCCTCTATATTGCGGAACTCGCCGTAGTACAACACAATATATAATATTGCTACTACGGAACCTTGGGCTGCCATTGCGATATATTGGCTACCTACTCTATTCTTTTGCGCTTCCATTGGCCTTATCTCCAGATGTGTGGGCCAGTCCAGCGGCTTCCAGTAACCCTTTATAACTAACGGTCCCGCCTCGAAGACCCGAGTTCAACCCGACGATCCTGAATGCACACGCGCCCAAGTTCGAGAGAAGGCAACCGAGCCTGAGATAGATTGCTGCAAGGGGCACGAGGGGGGAGGCAAGGAACCCAATTTGATCCTGCAATGATACGCCATCGTCACCACCCTAAACTGCAATGTTACATAGATAGGTCGTACCATAGGATGTGTAAGGTCCTCTTCCATCATTATATAGTGCAGTCCATTCATTTTCCGCAAGTGGAGCCGGATAACCATCCTTCCACAAGGAAGGGACGATAAGCCGACGGTCTAAAGCTGGAGAGAAATGTGAACTCACCTGCCGACTTTGCTTGGGAGGGGATTAAACCAGACGTTGACTTTTTCTTTGACCTCAACGACAAGAACGTTCATCTCGGCGTCGTACACTACGCACGATACGGCATTAGCTGATAGGCCATTAGCCCCGGGAACTTGAACACTCACTAACGCTTAAGGACTGGATCTGCGTCTCAGGACTAGCGAGCCTGTACCATTGAAAGAGACCGAGAATCTCGTTTCGGGAGTTGGCCTTGCACATTGGATGCGAAAACTTCGCGTCCGGGAGGAAGTAGTTCGTGACTGTTTCTTCCAACTCGTTCGCATCGCGTGTCGTGCAGAGCGTGCGGACAATGTTGCCTATATCTTTTTTCGGATCTTGCATGTGGGCGAGAGCGGGTGACGAGCGGTCGCAGAGGGAGTATAAGCGAGTAAAAGGACAGGAAATGGGGAGTTCGCTGGCTGATTCGCAGGGACTTTTATAGCTGGGGGGTCAACGGGAATGCTCGATCCGGCGATGGTATGGATGACTCCTGTGACTCCACCAACATTCCAAAGTGACTGTCTGTGATCGACATCCTCGCTTAACACTTCCTCCACCATGAAGGTGGTCCAGCTCGCGCTATTTCTGGGGCAAAGGGTGCAGACGCAATGCATTCTGGAGCTTGAAGGAGCTTGAAGCTTGAAGCTTAAGATTCGAACGAGGCACCATAATTAGCGATGAGCCGTCATAACGGTGTCTGCTAATACACAGCACAAATTGGTATTCTGTGAGTGTGACGCACTGATTGGTCTAGCCGTCGACTATGTTAAGAACTCACCGACGCCTGTGATCTCGATCAACTGGTATCCTGAGCTGCGTGTTCTATGTAAGAATTGGAGGTTGTGCCGGACGCCGAAGCCCGAGGCTAGGTAAAATATGGCTTGGTTCTTGCCGCCAAAAATGCCATTGCGTCTCTGACCAACGGGAGCCAACGGAACTGCTGTCGAGGGGAGAAAGGAAAAGTAGTGGTGGCAACGGTCAAGTTTGTCGGGAATTCAATGGTCCCCGACTCGCCAGTCGAGTCTGTGGGGGAGCAGACGACAAGCTAACCAGGATGGCGCCAAAGGCAAGGAGCACAGTGGGATTCAAAAAAACCAACGAGTTGTGGCATGTGGAATTTTGTTTGGAAGGGGGACCCATTGAGCGGAGTTGTGCATGTCGGGGTACAACCGAGCAACCCTTCCACATCCCTGTCAGGTCGCACTTCTCGCTCGCTTTTCTTTCTTCAAAAGATAGCACAATTGCGGGGAATTAATCGCACGGCTCTTGCGCCCCAAGTCACCACCATTTGACGTTTCTTCTTTGGTTCGGGGGGACGCTCACCGTCTTGACGAGCTCCAAAGTCATCCGACCTTGCGCACTATGCCAGTCGATTTGTGCACGGCAGAATATCCACAGCACCAACAGATCGAAGATGGGTCGTCTTGAAGAATTTTGTCAAGGCAAGCGTGCGGTGAAAAATTCCATGCTCTTGATCGCAGCAAGTCATATACACGTCTTGTTCGCTCGACACTTACTGGTGCCACGCACGCACGCGTCGAGGCTTTGCGAGCGTTTTCATCACCACCCGTGTATGCAGGTGGAAGTCATGGTACAATACCATGCGGCTGTGCGGGTTTAGTCATGTCAGACTACTGGGTGAGTGTCTTGGTTCACTCGGATACATTCATACGACGGGGGGACATCTGGTTGGTTCGTTGATGGATCGTTCGCCCTCAGCGCCAAGTCCCGCTGGAGTGCCGAATCTCGCCAATTGCTTGAGGTTGCCAAGGTGGGTGATGCAGTTTTGCAGTCATACTACCTCACACAAACGACTTGCTGTTTTTTTTTTTTTGAGGAGCTTGAGGAGCACACGTTGAGTTGCACAGTTTGGATTATCGTGGTCGAGGACAACTTGCCTGCGTTCCAGCGTGACGTCACAAATCCCCTGTCTGTGACAATGTCACGTCTCAACTTCCCACCTGCGGTAAGACGTCTCGCTGGTTCAGAGCTATCAGTGTTCAGATCTATGCAGGTACCTGAAACGTACCATTAGGTCGCTGGCGTGCTTGATGATCGAGACTCTGTGAGCATTCCTGACTGCAAGGATGCACGCAATGTTCTCTTTCTCTAGCCGGCGGTGTTCCAATTTTGAGTGGTCTAGCCAGGCCCCAAGACCTTCGACAATTTGGGGTACTGGAGGTCAAAAATCACCTTGATCCGTGGGGAGTCGTCAGAGAATTGCCGACAAGCAGCGCTGGTGTGGCGCGGAGCTGCTTGTTGACACTGTTCTGCGGAAGCAAAATGACGCGGCATAAATGAAACATTGGCAGTGACCGTCGCAAACCGAGTTCCGCAAGCTGATGCGCGTTTGGTGCGGTCTTGCCGTCACAGTACCCTGGCGGGACACGGGGTCTGAGTTCAACTATAAACGGGGCCTTTATTATTTTTTCCTCTCTGCCTCTTGTTTTTGTGGCCTGCCTTGCCTACCTCCGTATCCTGAAGCTGGACGCGCCCCTAGCCCTCGTTCTTACTACGTTCTTGACATTCCAATGGACACCGCACGACTCCCAGCTTACCGCTCATCGTACCTTTTAAGATTTCATCCTTATCCGAGAATGAAGCCATCAGCTCGTGAGAGGATTTTGGTGGGATACTTTTGCCTCGCTTTCTGTTGTTGGGAAGTACTTATCGTAAATCTACGTCGAACAGGCCGCAACTCAGGGAGATGAGCACAACAGATCACTTCAAATGAACTCCCTGCATCTAGTGGGCTTTTTGTTTCGAATGTCTTTAATCTTTCAATAGACGATGGATCTAGGAAAGCGACACCTCATTTACCATAAGTCACGCCATTTATGGAACTGATCATGACAGTAAAACCCAGCCGCGTCAGCGATGTTTGAGCATGTCTTCTCTTGTTGTCGTAAGAGACCATACTCTACTTTTACAGTCGCACTAAACTCACCCTGGCAATAGGACCTTGCGCTCTTGTTCAAGCAGAAAATGTCTTTACAAGATGACTAGTTGCCTCTGCTGCTCAGCCAGATCCAAAGATTGTCCAACCAGAAAGTACTTGTGGATATGTTGGACATGAAGCGCCCGGATACATTCACGTACAAACTTCGATTGTAATTAAGCGTACTACTTGGAAAACTATTGATTGACATTAACATCCGTAATAGAAAAATAGGAGCTGGTTTATCTCAGCGCCAAAATTCGATGATTGTCTTTGCCAGCCCGCACAATGGCTACTTTGCCACCGATGAGGGATTCTCGGGTTAAAAGGAAGCGGGGATCGAGTTGTGCTTTGTTATTGAGGTATAACCCACCCGCTTGAGCCAACTGACGTGCTGCCGCTATAGGGTGGTTAGTTTAAGCATAAGAGACAGTTGCACAATTACATTTTGATGAAGCGAGCTGGTGTTTCGCAACAAGATTCGGTAACGAGGTACTGAACATCTCTTCCTCAGCGCAAAACACAAGTCGGGGATCACCAGTCAGTGATTTAATGATCTGCTCGGCGTTTAACGTAGCATAATCAGTGCCAAAGAGGACTTGGGTTGCTATTCTGGCTGAGTCCAGTCCATCCTCTGACAGTCAAAGTATCATCAGTCATCGCGAAGGTTAACGGGACCGTAACTGACTGCCATGAACCATCAGTGTGACTTCCTCTGCGAGTAGTTTTTGTGCACTACGATGTTCTGGAGATACCTAGCAAGTATCATAATCGCATTGGTAGAAAGCACCGAGGGGGTGTAATACCTGGTGATCGTGCACGGCGGTGGATATCTCCTCTACAGGTAACAACGTAAACAGTTTGAGGTATTTCTCGACGTCGGAGTCACTAGTTCGCATGAAGAACTACGAACGCTGAATTAACATCGGGTAGCATATCAAAGGCTGGACAGACCTGGTAAAAGTCAAAGTGACTGGTCAAGTTGTGTTCTAACCAAATAGCGTTGCCTGCGCTCTTGCCGAACTTCTCCCCCCGCGACGTGGTCAAAAGCGGAGTCGTTAATGCAAAGCCTTTCTCCTTCGCAATGTCTTCGCCGGAGAGTGGACTATGTTCAACTTTGTTTATAAGTTCTACGCCAGACAAGATGTTTCCCCATTGGTCGGATCCACCGATTTGAATGGTACATCCATGGGTTCTGTACAGCTCGTGAAAGTCGTAACCTTGCAGGAGTTGATAGGTGAACTCGGTGAAGGAGATACCTTGTTGAGTACTCATTCGCGTCTTCACACTGTCAATGTCAAGTCAGAAGGGTAGTAATGATGAATTAAACCATACCTATCCCTCGTAAGCATGTTATTCACTCGAAAATGTATGCCAGTCGTACGTAGAAAATCGAGCAAGTTGACGTTCTTGAGCCATGTGAGGTTGTTGAGGACTTGCACCGCAGATAGAGTGGGGGATTGAGTTGGTAATCTATCCCTTGCGTACGCAGCCGCATTACTGAAGAATTTCTGGATAGCTTGGGCGAGCTTCAACGCATTCAGCTCAATCTGTGTTGTCTCAGCCAACTGGCGTTCAGTCATACGCCCCGAAGGATCTCCAACCAAGCCTGTCGCGCCACCTATCTGTGGCCAATAAGTCACGAAAGGATGAGTAATTGCACTGTCGTTTGACTGCTTACAAGCACAATCACGTTGTTACCACACAACTGGAAATGCAACAGACAAAGCAAGGGAAGAAGATGCCCTGCATGGAGTGATGTTGCAGTGGGGTCTATTCCAAGGTAGACGGTGCGAGGCTGCTCAAGATGCTTCTCGAGTTCATCTGGGCTGATACGAGATTCGCTTTCAGTAAGTGAGCTTTTAAACACGAGTCTGCTCACCGCGTTACATTAGCTATGAACTGCCTGGAACTGAGCTCTTGAACGATGTTTCTGCCCTGGTGGAGATGTCTTTGGGATAAATACGCATTCTTTGTATTGTTAGGGAATGAGCGAGTGCATCGACGGGCAAGACGGAACATCTGACACGACGCCGTCGTCCGCACTCGAAACCCTTTCAGGCGAAAAGAGTACGGGCCGGACGGACCGAGGACATATGGCATCAGCTGCACTGCCACGATCACTCCTCCCCCAATACTATGCACCTCTCAGTTCTAATATCACAAGCCTAGAACCAGGTTACACTTCGCTTCAGACTGCAATACCAAAAGTGACGGCGACATGAACAAATCCAAGGCTGAAACTTGGTTTCCTGACCCTCATTTCGGTACACGAATACCTCCTGTATTTTTTCCAAACGCCCTGGTGTTCCGAAACATTTGCACTGCACGAGCACTTTGCATAACCGAGTCTGTCAGCAGCGAAAACTCGCTTTGGGATGGTACGAAAGATGCATAGAGTCTACATAGCACAGAGTCGCTCGTAAACATGAGGACATTTCGTCGCGTCTCACTTGCAGTCCATTTGCGACTTCGGATTTTGTGGACCGACGCCGCTTCCTCGACATCTCTCGGGACTTGCTTTTTTTTCTGGATCCACTTTCCAATCGATTTGTTGTTTTACCACTCTATTTTGCGTTATCTGGGCCAGCGATAGTAATTCGAATCGCCAGGATGCAGTTCGAAGTCATTGCACAATGTCATACGACGCATGCTCGTGTCTGTCGCATGAGGCTTGCTCGTAAGTAACTGCGGTCCCTTGGAAATCGACGCCAGACAAACCCATGCTTCAAGATGGCGTCACGATGCTGCCGACCTTCATGCCAGTCGCCACCCAAGCTGCGATCAAAGGGCTGACACCACAACAGGTCGAATCTCTTGGGATCACTCTCATCCTGAACAATGCATATCACTTGAATCTGAGACCGGGAACCAAAGTGCTTGATGAAGTAGGAGGGGCACACGCGTTCCAAGGATGGCATCGGAATATATTGACAGCGAGTGCTTCCCTTCTCTCCCTCGTGTTTCATGAACAAATATTCCCCTCTAGGACAGTGGTGGTTTCCAACTTGTCTCCCTCGACAAGTTTACAACGATCACGGAGCAAGGGGCATTGTTTTCTAGCCCTTTCACCGGCGAGCCCACCATGTTAACTGTAAATCGTCACTGCGTGCCTGCTGACCGCGACTGATCCATTCAACTAGCCAGAAGAAAGTATTTCAATACAGCACTCCATCGGTGCAGATATTATTATGCAACTAGATGACGTTGGTGGGCTCCCGCGGTATGACGTATAACCGTTTAATGTCCTGACGTGGCCTAGTCAGTAGCCTTACCGTTGGGCCCCGAGTTGGCGAAGCTATGGAACGATCCATCCGATGGCTTGATCGGTGTATCGAGCAACACGAACGATCAGGACGGAAGGACAAGCAAAATCTATTTGCGATAGTTCAAGGCGGGCTGGACCCTGCTCTCCGTGACAAGTGCCTGGATGCCATGATCGAGAGGAAGGTTCACGTAGCCGGGTTTGCCATAGGTGGCCTAAGTGGAGGTGAAGAGAAAGGTACGTTCAGCAGTCATTCGGGAAATAACTTCCGCCTGGATTGCATTCAGATGTGTTCTGGAGGGTGTAAGGATCACCTATACACTGCCTTTGCAATCTTCTCACCACCCGCAGTATCAAACAATGTACGGACAAACTGCCATTCGATCGTAAGTCTCTTTCTCACCTTGCACGACATAAGGTGTCATGTTATCAATCAGGACCACGGTATTCAATGGGCATCGGCTTTGCAGAGGGTCAATATCACACCACCTTTCCGATCCAGTCATGACTAATTGTCCGCTACTACAGATCTTCTGGTTTGTGTGGCGCTAGGTGTGGACATGGTACATTCTGCCAACATAGCCATCCTGGGAATGGGGGAACGCTGACGACCTTCCTCAGGCGGATTGTGTATTCCCTACTCGGACGGCTAGGTTTGGGGTTGCCTTGACCCTTAAGGGTCCATTGAACCTTCGTGCGTGCATGGCACTATATCAGATAAAAGTGTTGACCCTTGACCAGGGCTAAGAAAGCATGCGAAGAGCATGGATCGAATCGATGATAACTGTCCCTGCCCGACATGTACAACTGGGACGCCTCGTGCGATGCTGCATCACATTGTCACGATTGAGACCGCAGGAGCGCACGGTATCTTGGCTTCGCCTCTAATTACCGCTTCATTCTGACGTCTCATTCATAGCACTGACGCAACACAACACGGTGTTCCAGGCACAGCTGATGGGCGGGGCCCGAGATGCGATCGTGGAAGGAAGATTCCCCGAGTACCTTCGGACGTTCTTCAAGAATTATTTCGGTGACCAGGGATACCCTGAGTGGTGCATCAATGCCCTAAGAAGTGTTGGTGTCGACTTACTCCAAGGTGAAGATGTACCCGTAATACCTGGATCAGGTGCAAAGTGGGAGTATTCGGACATTGCGTTGGTGGACAAGGAGATGGTCAATGGTAACATCAACAAGTAGATGAACAACGTATGCTATCTTTTACTTTTTTCGGCTCGGCCGGGCATTCTTCCCCCGCTTCTTCTCCGCAATTTTACGAGTTTTGTGGATCTGATCGACTGTCTTGATTTCATTCTTGACACGCCGGAGGGGTTTTGTTCCAAATCGTTTACCGCTGTGCTTCTTCGACGCTTTCCCAGTGTTTTTGGCCGGCCGCGCCTGCGATCCCTCGCCCTCTCCACCGGTCGCGCTCTGTTCCTTCTTCCTAAGCTGTCTCGATTTTCGTTCGTAGTCCTTGGAAAGTTTGTCAAGCGGCTTCGCTTCAGAGACCTTGTTGTGTCTCCATCGCCTTCCGCCACTTGCACGTAAAGATGCGGGTTGCTCTGCTTCCCGCTCTCCAATCTTTGGAATGGTCACTTTCGCTTTCTTCTTCCAATCATCAAACCGGCCACTCCGGTACGTAGCAGGAAGCCGTGTTCCGTTCTCCGTCCGCACAAGTTTGATGTTATCTGCGCCACAGCCATCTCCTTTAATGAATTTTTTCTTCTTTTTGTCCCACGTTGTTTTGGTACGTCGTTGTCTCTCGGCCACTGTGACGTCCCCGGTGATATCAAATGTAGCCCCATGCGCTTGTGCGGCGAACGAAGAAGCCCCATCAGTAAGCGAGTATCTGGTGATTTACCGGCTAAGCAAGCGAAATGTGTGGGATCCAAGGAGACATACCCCTTTTCGGTGTTGGCGTCCTTGTGATAGTGTGACATGTAGAACTCCCCGTCGCGATAGTTATCTTTTCCTTTCTTTTTGTTTTCAGTTTCGAATACAACCTGCAGAATCCGTGAGCCCGAGCCATTAGTCACATAACGGGTCACGCGTACCGCAATATCCTCTTCATCGGCCATCTCCATATCGACGCCGCCCTGCAGTAATGTATCTTCGTTCCCCGTTCCACCAGCTTGAGGAGCTCCGGATGAAGTTGCTGGCGCCACAGTTCTCTCTACCGCTTTTGCCAGCGCTTTCCTGCGTTCCTTCATCATCGCGGCATTCGCAGTTCCCGCTTTACCTCGCGTCCCAAGCTCGAAGACGGTTTCTGCAGGCTTGAACGCACTCACAGCCCGAACCATTGCGAGTCTTTTATCCTCTCTCTCTCTTTCCCCGTCAACAGGTGTGATGGTCTCACCCTCCTCCGTCTTTGCTTGCCGCATGAGTGACAGCACTGGGTGTATCCCTTGGGCATCCCCGGCCCACCCATCCCCCGACTTTGCCATTTCCTTGGCTCGTTTATAGCTCGCAGAGCTCGCTTTCCCTCGGCTTCGCTCATACATCGATTGACCACGATCCATGACGCCACGGAGGCTGGGTAAACTGTGGTGTGATGCATGTAGCGTGCGGATGTATTCGACCTCGGTATCAACCGCGTCCCGCGGAAAGGGACCGAGTATGAGTGATTGTGTGTATGGCTCCTCTGAGGCTCGGACGGATGGTGGGTGAGCGGTGACGCCAAGCAACGGTCGTGCGAGAAAGAGTTGTAGATCACATAGATACGCGGCTTCACTGTGCGTAACAAAACTCCACGCCCACCCCTTTCTCCCTGCACGAGCTGTTCTCCCTACACGATGGACAAATATTCTCGCACCGACGGGGAAGTCATAGTTAATGACGTGTTCGAGGATCGGAATATCGAGCCCACGCGCGGCGACGTCTGTGACGACTAAAATTTGTGTCTTTCCTGCTAAAAATTGGGACATTTGAAAAGTCCGCGTAGATTGCACAAGAGACCCGTAGAGAGCAGAGACGGCGTAACCTGCGGCAGTGAGAAGTGCCGAGAGGTACTCGACGTGATGCTTCGTGGCCGCAAACACAAGAGTCTGGTGGGGTGCCGTGTGGGTAGGGTATTTCGCCTTTGCTTTGCCTTTACTCTTCGAGTCCTTCCTGAGGCCATCGCCTTCGGATCCCTCGTCACTGACAAATGGAACTTTGATGACCTCCCTCAGGAGCGAGAGCAGGCAGGCATCTTTTTCGGACTGCTTCATGGAAAAGAAGGCCATCCGGAGGTCAGTACTTATTTTGGATTCTGCATCAAGCCGGACGAGTTTTGGATCCCGCAAGCCAGCTTTCGCGAACTCGACGAGGGACTTCGGGAGGGTGGCGGAGAATAAGAGGGTTTGACGTGACGAAGGCAGGCGGGCGAGAATCTCGGACAAGGCGGCAGAAAACCCGAGTTCGAAAAGACGATCGGCCTCATCGAAGACGACGTATTGAACTGAAGCAAGCGAGAGGGACATCTCGACGAGAAGGTGGAGAAGACGACCGGGAGTTGCAATGATTCTGCATCCGGGTAAATGTTAGATGCAGAGGATGGGATTCAGACAGGATCAACTGACATATCCGGGTTTCCGCTGATCATCTCGAACTGTTCGTCCATGCTTTCACCACCAACGATCAGACCCCACCGGAGGCTCTCCCCCGATCCCATTTTAGAGTTGTCGTCATCGCCGTCGTGGCCATCGCCGGCGTGGGGCACCGCCTCACTTTTCCAGCCTTTTACAAGGCTTTTGCCGACTTTGACGACTTGGAGGGCGAGTTCCCTTGCCGGCACGAGGATGATCGCGCGTGCGCCGAAGGTATGGGCATGACGGCCACCGAGACGTTGTACCAAGGGGATCATGTATGCGAGGGTCTTGCCTGAACCCGTGCGAGCCATGCCCACAAGATCACATGGGGGAGTGGCAAGAAGGGAAGGGATAGTTGCACGCTGGATCGGGGTTGGAGTACGATATCCCTGCAGGGTCAGTGCACGCAGGAGGAGGGGATGAAGACCTGGTATGTGTGAGAGAGGATGCACAGAGCTGGGGTGTAGTACCGACCCATGCTTTGGAAACTGCCCCCACCAACATCGCCCTTTCCGTTTCCCTTGCTCTTTATTTTCTTGAGCAAATGTGTCCCACCCTTGACGTTCCTCTTGACAATGGCGTCGTGAATGAATTCATCGAGTTCCTCGTCGGTTCCCTCGTCAAAGGGGAATTGTGCGGCTCGGTTACCGGTCAATGCAGAGGCTATGTCAATGTCTTCGTCACCCTCCGGGACCATGGAAAAGGCATGGTCCGGGTGATTGTCGCCATCGATGGATCTTTTCCGTTTGAGGGGCGCCATTGGCGATGCTCCGGCTGAGATGGGAGCGGCCGTAAAGCAGGCCCGGTGGTGGACTTTGCGTGGACCCTAGTCCAAACCTGATCTGTCACTTGACTGCGGGTCTGAATCCAATGCGCATGGAGCGGTCTGGCTGTGCCCTACTCGCTCTATAAAACTCTCATCATCACCCATTTCCTTTCCTCATTCCCCTCTTCCTCATCACGACCATCACGATGTTTTTCTTCCTCCTTGCCTCCATCTTCTCTCTCATGTCTTTCGTCTCTGCACTCCCTGTCACGATACGCGACGTGTGGGTGCCCCCAATCACCTGTCCGACCTCCGATACCGTCTGGGTCGCCGGTGGCACATACACTGTCACCTGGGATATCTCTTCCGAGCCCTCTCAGGTCACGAATCCCCTGGGCATGGTCTATCTGCGCCATGACGATGCAACTCAAGCATCTCCCATTGCACAAGGCTTCCTCTTGAGTGCCGGAGAGGTCAATGTGACCGTTCCCGCAGATACTCAGCCCTACAACGACTGGATAGTTGTTCGTAAGTCGAATCCCTAACAGTATCTAACCCGAGGCAACAACTAACCTTGCGCAATTTTTCCAGTCATGGGTGACTCTGGCAACTGGAGCCCACCCTTCACCATCGTTGCACCATCATCATGACCGCCATGAACATACGCAGCAATTAAATGACCTCATAATGTACAAGAGATCTTTACGCATATCCTCCTCTCACGGACTCTGGACACTTCAGATACTGGACAATCACTCTTCTTTGTTGTTGAACGTTGAACTCTCTTACCTATGTGCATTCGGGACTCTTCACATGTGCATTTGTGTACTTTTTGGCTGTACATCTCCTGGCATGCTTTGTACTGAATGTAGTTCGAATAGCAGTGAAACGAGCCCGTTGTTTGTTCTCAGGTTGTGACCCGAGAAACATCCCTAACAGAGTCATTGCCTCCTGGTCCGATTCAGCCGCGAGGCTAATTCAACAGCACGTCCTATGCATTGTGCCTTCTACTCCTCCATTTTATAGCTGTCGCTCCTTGTGCAGCACATCGGTCCTTTGCGAACATCGTCCCCCGACTCGCCCCTCTTGACGATGGCGTCGTGAACGAATCCTCGTGATTGGTGTCCTCATCAAGGGCAACTACATACATATGCAGTTCAATTACCCGAACGCAGAGGTCATGTCGGTGTCCTCGTGATTACCCGTGCCTACGCGAAACAATGGGGGTGCCCAGTAATCCAGGTATGACCCTTGAGCCAGTCTGGCCGTGTCCATCCTATCTGCCCCAGCCTACGGTCATGCCATCTCCATAGCATCGCCAATGACGCCCCTCAAACGGGAAAGATCTGCCTGACAGCATCTTTTGCTGTGTCGATTCACCTATCCAAATTCCAGCACCATCTGGGTCGCCGGTGACGCTTACCCGTCACCTGGAATACCTCAGGTCACGAATCCCTTGGGCATGATCGCATCTGTGTCATGCCGCTGGATCATACAACTTTCATTCATACAACTTTCATTGGACAAGGCTTCCCCTTGAACGCCGGATACCCATTCCTCCACCTTATCCGTAAGTCCAATTTCTAACAGGGTCATTTTTTTTAGTCATAGGTGACTCTGGCGAGTGAAGCCCGCTCTTCACTATTAATCGTGCATCGTCATCATGTACACGAGATCGCTGTTGGACAATTACTCTTCTCCGTTACGGACTGTTCTATATGTGCATTCGAGAGTCCTCACGTGTGCATTTGTACGTTTGTTGGCTATTCATCGTTTCGCATGTTTGTATCCATTGCGCGGCTCTTTGTTCTCAGCACAGCATTGATTAACTGATTATCTAGAGACTGCCTCATTCGTACAGCTTTCCTCGTGGTCCGCGCCCGCCCATGAGGCTAATTCGATGGCATGCATCGTGCCTTTCACTCCTCCATGTTATACCTGATCGTAGGTGCTATTGCTGCTTATGCAGTATATCAGACCCTCTTCGCAGACAATAATCAAAATGACCGTCCGCCAAGTCGTTCCCAATCGCGTGCCAGTGAATTCTCTCAACCACCAGTTCGCCGACGCGATGAGCGGCAACAGCGGCAGACCATCGAGCCTTCCCAGACCGATTCCACGCCGTTAGAAGCCTACGCATACCTCCGGGCCAGGGCCAAACAAGAAGGCGACTTGATGGCCCAATGTTACCAACAAAGCAAAGTGGCCTATCAACGCCGTGACCGTGCCCGTGCCAAGGCGCTTTCAGAGCAGGGCAAACGTCACGCGCTCGAGATGGAAAACCTCAACGCTAAAGCGAGCGCCACCATATTTAAAGGTAAACCCGTACCTATAACTTCATGGCCAAACTGAAACCGACTTAAAAACTGCTCAGAGAACAATCAGGTAAGGTGTCACAATAGATGCCGCACCTTTGCTGCACGGTTTTTCAGAACAAAGTTGCAGGCGAAATTGACCTTCATGGTCTCTACGTGAAAGAAGCCATTGCTTATTCTAAGAAAGCTGTCACGGAAGCTCGTCGAAGGGGCGACTCTGATATTCATTTAATCGTCGGTATGCGTATTTCCTTTGCACGATTCGAGGCTTCGCTCAAGTGTGATGTTATGGTATGTCTTTGGTAGGTCAAGGTACTCATTCCGATGGAGGCGTCTCTCGACTCAAGCCTGCAATACAAGAGGAGATGCAGACGTGAGTGTTCCTGACAGACCCTCTCAACAACCGTTAATCCAGTCTTCCAGGCGTGGGTTCGACGTCGAGGTAGATCCAACGAATCCAGGTGTGCTGATAGTTCAGTTGGACAGCATGTGATGATGTAGGGATCTGTCATATTTCCAAGGCTCGTGTGGTATACTCTTGAAACTATTTTGACGCCGTGGACACGTACCCTACCCTTGGTGTGAGCCCCATCCTTGATGCATCAATGAAGCTTCACAGTTTAGTGGGTAGAATCGCGGGTGCACACCAGTAGTCCAAGTCAAAGCATTAGGCTCTCATAGGAGGGGTTGGCCGTATTTGTGGACCAAATGGATAGGCTGTGTTGGATCAGACTGCATACAGCTGTTTGCCTTCAAAGCTTCAGCAACCAACCAGAGCGGAGGAATCTCACGGACGATGAAGCCTGAACATTTGAACCATTGAAGGGCCAGCCAATATCGTAGCAGAGGAGACGTCATTGTCCAATCAATAAACACAGGGTGGTGTAACGTCTAACAAGCTAGTCAACACGGATTGCGCTATACAGTCTACGCACAACCCAATAAGACGCGAGGAACCCGATCGTTCCTGGGGACAATGAGCTACGGAGGTGATCATGAATTACGAAAAGACGCACCTGTGACAAGAAAGTCAAATAGACAGATAAGAAACAAGTATCCCAGATATAGCACAACGCTGGTAAAGGAGTCGAGTGAGAGACGCGAGGCCCAATAAAACAGACCATAACAGAGAATCCAGAATGCACTCCCTCCTCCGGTCACGAATGCGCGCCAGTGCCAACTGTAGGGCAACCATCAATAACGATGTTGGTGCTCAGAAGCTGGGAGCAAGACACACCGGTATTCTTCTGCGCACAAACTGAAGTATGTGAAAAGAATTGTGACTGTTCCGGTCGTCAGTGCAACTACCCCTGCTGTGAGCGCCAAGAAACCAAATGCATAGTATGCGCGCGAAGCGAAGAGACTTGACATGATAAAGTACAACTCGACAAATGCAGCGCCTGGAGGGTCAAAGGATCGACATTCAATATTCAGTCGCAAATGAAATATAGGATATAAGCAATCCCACCGAATGGTAGAATACCAGCAAGCACCGTGGATGCCTGTTATGATGTTTACACACGATCAGACATTTTATATTATGCGACATACCCAGGGATGGAGGTAGCGAGGCGTAGGCGGAATCTGCCTAGGGATTTGATTCACCCTCACAGGATGTGAAACACCCTGCATCTATCTTGTAAGCCAACAGAACAAATGCGAGCAGATGGGTACGCACCCCTTGTCGTGATCCAATGTAGGAACCGATCGTTGACAGGGGTGCAGAAATTCCAAACCACAGCAAGACGATGAGGAGCATTGTTGCTGCATCGAGTATTCGTGAAAATCACAAAATCAGGTGTGGAAAGTGACGCACAGAAGGGGACGGCTCCTGAGGATCCAGCAATAAGAAGGAAAAAATTGAGCAGGAAAATGACGATGAAAGCCAGCCTGCATCTTGACTTCAGCTTAAGGTGAGGGAGAAAACACAGGAGCATACGTAGGCAAGACCGTGGCGGTCAAAAACGCATTCTTTCTGCGGTCCACACCCCCGAGAGAGGCATACACACGGCTGGAATAGTAACCCCCAATTCTGATGAAGAAAATGTCGCTGCCTTAGGATAGATACGATGAGGGAGATAACATAGTTACTTGCCCGCCGAAGAAGGACCAACACACCACCATTACAGTTGCGAGCGAACCACGGTTAGATGGAGAGAGGAAGCCTAGCAACGCAAAAACTGTCCAAAGATAAGAATGTAAACATCCCAAAGCGCTGGCGAGTTGGAGGAGGTACCAAGGGTAACCAAACACATTGCACAGAGTTGCGCGCCATTACCGACCATAACGGCTAGGAGCATTGGCAAACGTGGCGTGCGGAATACCTCTCCGTGCACGAGTTTCCACCCCCAATCCTCTTGAACATCCTCCTGCAATAGTATGAATGTTTGAATCAGTGTAAGATATAGATAACATGAAGCTTACGCTGAGATCGATGGCGTTGTAGCGGGAAATCTACAGATAGGATATGTCAAACTATTATTTTTTGCATCAGATAAGTGCTCACATCTCTCGAGACCGTGCGCGCAAGAATAACGGCTACCATAACACAGAGGAAAATGACGATCACGATCGAGTTAACAATGCTGAACCAGTGTATTCTTGGGTCGAAAATGTGCAGGTAATTGTCCCAACGGGTGGCCTTGGAGACGTTAAGCTAACTCCAAGCTTGAAAGGGCTTGTTAACGTACCCATGGGGTATCTGATTCCTGGTAGAGGTGTCAAGGTCTATAAATCAGAACATTGATATGGGGCTTACATCCCAAGTGACTCGATAAGTGTAACGGACAGTTGTCGTCTGCGTCTCGGAAAGTAAAAGAGGCTGGACTTCGGCGTCACAATCAGGTTTGTCCGTAGCCTCCTGTGGGCCACCACGGCTTGAGGATGAACGAATTCAGAGAAAGAAGAGAACAGGCCACACAATCGCTCACCTTGATGGCCACACCAATACGCCAACTACTCGATATATACCTGGATCTCGTTGATGGTACCTGTACCCCATCACATAAGAATGACGTTGTGAGCAAGGTACTCAGCGCAGACCTCAAAACAATATCATAGTGGTTATTCAAGTATGGAGTTTCGTTGCCGTCATCGCCAAGATTGAAACCCATGTCATAGAAGATGTCGCCTGTCTTCAGGTCCTTTTTCATCTCTGCTGCTGGCAAGCCATCTATAAGCCAGTTGAGGGCATAATCCTCCCGTATGCGGTCGTTTATGAACTTTGCATCTTGCTGTGGTACCTGTTTGGTGCAGAGGGTGTGGCATGTTCCATTGTCCTCTAGCATTTTGATCTGGCGTAGCAGCAGTACTCAATCTAAGGGACCCCTGCTAAAGTATGGTGATACGCACGTTGTATGGTGAATTGAATATTCGGTCCCCGAAAAGAATGGAACCCAAAGACTCTGGCTGACTCTTTGGACCGCCTTCAGGTTGGCAAAAATGAAAGGCAGGATTGTAGTAGTCATCTTATTGTTGTGCGCATCAGCGAGAGATAGTCTGGCATTTGGATTCAAGATGCACCCACAATTGATCAGAGATTTCTGGCGGAGTAAGGCCGAGTTAATATAATATCACCTAGACTATCAAGATAGCGTACTAGTTTTGATTCATCCTTGCCCGTCAACATCGGAGTAAGGGCGTTGACGAAGAGGTCTACTGGCTCCCCTTTCTCGAAATTGCGGGGAGCAGCACCAGGCAAATAGAATGCACTGACGCGAAGCACGGGGAGTAACAGTATACTTCCCAGCAGGGAACTACGACATTGCTTCATATTGGAAAGAAGGCGAGCTGGCGCGAAGGGTTATTGTTGCGGAAGTACTCGTTGTATTGAACGTGGAACTTAGCCGATATTTGATCACGTGACTTAGTTACAACAATTACACCAAAGCGTTTGCCAGATTCGAGTCCAAGCAACATGAATCCACGACGAATGAATTTTATCCACTACCTTGACGAGTCAAGTATGTTCACTGGTACTAAATTCAGTGCTACTGCAGTGCCGTGTGTCTGCTCAAGCATTCAAAAATGCATGAATCTTGCCTGAAATGAACTCGACATCGGCGGGATTAGCTCCTCCTCCCGCAACATGGCCCCAAACAGTGGGTATGATGTGCAATGTGGCATCTCTGAGATGTGAAACTTCGACTTGACTATCTTCCGGCTAAAAAGGAACATTAGTATGAACACAAATACAGCTGGTGTGTCAACGAACTGGGAAGTAAAGGTCGGTCTTCGAAGGCATGATTAGCCCCTTAGCTTTGATACTCTTCAGCGCTTTCTCGTAGTCGCCGCCATCGCGAACGATGGAGATGTCTCCTCTCTGCCACGTGGTGAGCAGGGCGATCATGTCGTTGGCATCCCAGTATTGTAAATTTCTTCCTTCCCACCTCTCTCGGATGAACGAGTTCAGGTCAGGATACCTAGTATGGGCAATTAGGCGATTCCGTAATCAAGAGACATGGTGGACACCTACTCTCCACCCATGAGATATTGGTGCTCCCTGAACCACTGCCAGTGCACTGTAAGGATGTTTTTTATCAACTGCGTGTGTACTAACCGTTTGCCCGTACGCCCATGCACAATAAACCCTCCCGAATGCTCGAATGCCATGATGTGGCGTGGATGTGTAGTGTCCATCATCGAAATCTTTGGATGCTAACATTGCAGCCTTCGGGCCTTCGAGGAAGCTTTGCGACAGACAGTCAGCAACAAGTCAACTGAACAAAAAGAGAAGCAAGAGACCATTGATTATGGGCGCTTGTTCGTGCAGAGGTGCAAATCGCCACAAATCTCTCCACGAAGTCGGGGAACACCACGGGCCAGTGATACGCTTGTTGGCCACCCATCGAAAAGCCTACAACACAAAGCACCTTCGACACTCCTAGATGTTTGGTGAGAACTGCATGCTGAGCGCGACTACGAGGTGAAATGAGCAAAGTAATGAGCATGGACACGGAAGAATTTACATGTTATCTTCATAAGAGACAAATGGGAAATATGGTCCGTTGTATGGTGCCGGCTAAGAAGGAAATACGTCATAGTCTTCCGGTGAAGTCCCGTACTGGAATGATGTGGCCCACGTACGGTATTGGAGGGAGACGACGACTGGAGATTCGCAATTAGAGAACAAACTTGAAATAGTAAGTGCTGATCATTCCACACACCTCTCCATTGCAGAACAGCGCAAAGGTCACAACGTAGTACTTCTTGGTGTCAAGAACCTAGAGAGATGTACGGTTGTAAACACCACGCTACCATATCCGGAGCTTGCAAAAAGGGCTAGGTTACCTTCCCTTCACCAACAAGGTAGTCCTGACCTGCAGATACGTCAGTAACCTCGCCGGGGATTTACAGCATCCTTTTGACTTACTTCCAAGAGCCAGTTTAGCGCCATAGCATGTTGGGAATACTATACAAGGATTCTTGGGATCTCCATGTGTCTGATATGCAGTGACTGCATCTGGAAGTATGCCACCGGCCACACTGAACCTGCCGTGATGGTGGTATTTGATCTCTGCACTTTGAGATTGCATGTTATACCAGTGGTCACTGTTACTCGGATGCAACTGAGAAGGCAGTAAGCCTGGGATTGTCCACCCGGTTAATTCGATACATTTTATATCTGCCAGTTCGCAGGGCATATAATCGACTGCAAGTCGGTCCGGGGAAACGATCACGGGCAGGCTGATGCTATAAATTTAGAAAGATCACCAGGTTTCCCGCATTGCTCAGGGATTTGTTCTGAATACTCAGAGAAGTCACAACTCAGCGTGGGACCACGGACGCCGATGGCATGGTAGATAAGTAAGTTGAGACCCGTTGTTGGTCTCGTGGATGGAGGTCAGTTGCTATATTTACATGTGGATGAAGTCTCTAAAGCACCTCCAAGAACTTTTTGACTTCTGATTGGAGGAACTTGTCGTCCTCGGTGTTGGGACCACCTCCGGCTGCAGTGATAGCACGTTCATCAGTTGGAAGAGGAAAGACAGAAAAAAGAAGGCGTCACCCATGTGCCCCCAGACGGATGGAATGATAACGAGTTTCGCATACTTCAGGTACGACATCTCGTTCTCACTGTCCTCCGGCTATTCGAACGAATAGGATGTCAGCAGAAAAGAACCCGCGTGTCTAATAAATAGTTACAGGGAAATAGAGGTCTGTCTTGCAGGGCATGATTAGTCCCTTGGCCTTGATCGCACTGAGAGTCTTTCCGAGGTCTCCATTGTCACGGATTGTGGAAACGTCGCCGGCTTGCCATGTGTGCAACAAAGTAAGAAGATCATTCGCATCCCAGCCTTTCAAGAATCCCGCTTCCCACTCCTCACGCAGGAATGTGTGAAGATCAGAGTATCTGTACCAATAGATGAGTGTATTTGGGGTAACAATTCCAAAAACTACCCACGTTCCGTCGTACAAGTAAAGCTTCTTGCGGAACCACTTTTGAGACGATAAGTACATATAACAAGTCAGAGAAAGTGGAGAAAATACGAACCTCTTGGCCATACGCCCATGCGCTATACGCGCGGCCGAAGGCACGGATTCCGTGTTGGGGCGTGGACCTATAGTGCCCATCCTCAAAGTCCTTAGAAGCTGTCAAGGCTGCCTTCGGGCCCTCAAGGAAACTGAAAATGCGGTCATAATATGACAGCATGGTAGACGGTTGCGGCATACGCTTTATTGTGAGGGCTCGTCCGCGCAGATCCGCAAATAACAACAAATCTTGCCGGGGGGAGGAAGTCAGAACAATGACTGTTAGTAAAGGATCCAGTGATTAACCTTTCTACAAAATCAGGGTACACGACTGGCCAATAGTATGCCTATTAAAGATATGAGTGAGCATTCCCATTGTTGACTGTCATAGGGGCGAACCTGTTGTCCACCCATTGAAAACCCGATGATGCAAAAGATCTTCTGGATCCCAAGCTTCTGGGTCAACACACTATACTGGGCACGACTATGCCTAGTCAATATTATTTCATGGCATAATGAACGTTTGGCTTACATGTTGTCTCCATAAGACACGGCTGGGAAGTATGGCCCATTGTATGGAGCAGGCTGGACAGACTTGCTAAGCACATACACAAAATATCGAATCCTTCGTGGCTCACAGTATTGGAAGGCGAGGATGACTGGCCCACGATCTAACATCAGCGAAGAAAGTAGGAGTAAGTTAAAGAATCTCAGCGTACTTCACCGTTCGAAAAGAGCGCAAAAGTAACAACGTAATACTTTCGCGGGTCCAAAACCTGTGGGACAGATAAGCGTGCAAAGGAAGCGGGAGACTCTTATCTGTATTACCTTGCCTTCTCCAACGAGATACTCTTGGCCTAGAAGACCATTGCCTGGGTCAAAGATCCCTGTGTGGTCCATCATGCATAACAATCCACGCACTGTCAAGCTTCCCACCATAGCAAGTGGGGAAGACTATGCAGGGGTTCTTGGGATCTCCGTATGTGCAATAGGCAGTTACAGCATCTGGAATAATTCCTCCTGCGACACGGAACCGCCCGTGGTGGTAGTACTGAATGGACATGTCTGAGTAAGTCACCTGCACTTAAACGCAGCGATCTGGAGGCCGACGACATGGGAGTTGACTTGGACAGGTTAATATATGGCCAAGATACAAGAATACTCGAGGTCTGACAAATATTGAATACACACGATACACGGCCCCCAGCGCGTGAGAGTCGCGTGATCAAACTTCACGGTCATTATGTAATACTAATGAGCGTTACGAGAAATGTGTCCTGTGGTGGCTGATAAACTATAACAGTACTCGGCAATCGCCGAATAGCCCAGCAGTGTTCAGCAAAGGTACCGCTCATCGACCTCACCGACTTCAAGAATGGGCTGTACGTTGGCCACCTGATAGTACAAGCTCCCATTATTGACATACTTCCCCCTCCAGCCAACAAACCCCGTGGACTTCAAGCCGCTCGCAAACTCCGCAATGACCGTCGCGATAACCGCTGGGTACATATTTCTCCATGAACAACTCGACACTCAGCACCTCAGATCTCACATTCCGTTTGTATAGGCGGACAAGTCATACAAGAAACGCGCCCTTGGTAACGTCTTCAAAACCTCGCCCACCGGAGGATCATCACACGCAAAGGGCATCGTCCTCGAGAAAGTTGGTGTTGAGGCAAAGCAGCCCAACTCCGCCATCCGCAAGTGTGTCCGTGTACAGCTAATTAAGAACGGTAAAAAAGTCACGGCCTTCGTGCCTGTAAGTTCTCGCTGTGCGTCACATCTACGTGGCTGATCACCTCTGGCGTGCTAGAATGACGGTTGCCTGAATTTCGTTGATGAGAACGACGAAGTCCTCATCTCTGGTTTTGGTCGTAGGGGTAAAGCCAAAGGTGATATCCCGGGTGTGCGCTTCAAGGTTGTGAAGGTGTCCGGCGTTGGTCTCCTCGCACTCTGGAAGGAGAAGAAGGTGGGTTATCTCTTACTCCACCTGCTAACTATTCACTCATTCTCGCCATCAACAGGAAAAGCCTCGGTCATAAGGAGCATGTGCTTGTTGATATCTCCGTTTTCACGCTTTTCCCCCTATGAGCATGATGTATTGGCCACAAATGTGCTTTCCTAACAATGAAAACCTCGAGGGAAACATTCGCGATCGTTTGACACACTTGCCCATTGCTGGATGTAACGATGAATATTTGCAAGCATCGACATTCAAGAGATTATTACTGAGAGGGTAATAACAGTATTGGAGATTGCGTGACTAAAATAATGAGCGTTTCGATCATGCGGTTATAATCCCTCTTCCTTGCATATACTTCTTCAGGTCCCTCATCAGCTCCAGTTGCTCTTCGACGGTCAGCCCGCTGACTATCATTTGTAGTATGGACCCTACAGTGACGTGATGCTCCCGAATCAAGCTGCTGTAGTACACATAGGTGAATACTCCCATTAGGAACCTAGCATGTATGAGTTTTGCGGTGCACAGTAGTGGAATCAACATACTGGCAATCCATACGATCCGTCATGCCACCGTGTCCGGGAATGCTGTGACCAAAGTCTTTGACGTCGAATGCGCGTTTAAAACCAGAAGCAAAGAAACCTCCAAATGGTGCGACCAACGAAGCAAAGATAGCAAAGACAAGCAAATGAAGTTGATACGGGACGTAGGGAATGACTGTCACAGGACGGCCAAGCTGTAAATGACGCGTTTAGTTCGCAAACAGCAAATTTTACAGTTGGTGCAGCACCCACGAGTTGTGACAAAAAGACTCTCAACGGCGCCCAGATCTCCCATTCTTTAGCGATAAAGACGGGGTTGGGAACACACTGAACGTTGCTCCACACGCTAACACCAAGGTCATGAACAGGACAGATCATATAGTTGAACCGCATGAAGTAGGACCCCCAGACCACGCTGAAGACAAGGGTGCTCCAGAATGCACCTACGAATCCCTCAACGGTCTTTTTCGGAGAGAGCTTGATCAACGGGGTACGGCCAAGGGTGATACCCCAGATATAGGCAAACACATCGTTACAAATAACCAGCGAGGCAGGGACAAAGAACCAGATTAGTCCTTCAAGGATATTGTTGACGATGAAGTGGCTGCAAAACGCTTCAGGCCCAAATCTTGCTCAGAGCATTGTCCTTACCTGGACACCACGATCAAGAGCAAACTCATATGAACCCAGCAAAAAAGGCCAAACTGCTGTTTGAGATAACCCCGCTTAAGTGACAACACGAAGCCCATGAACCCAATAGTGTAGAGAGTGAAGCTGATCATACGATGATTCGTAGCGAAAGGAAGTAGCTGTCCATCAGTGAACACTACGTGCTTCAGGATAACATCAACACGAGGTCACATCGAAATAGAGTAGAACTCACCTTGAAGTAATATATGATACTTTCACCGTATAGGAAGTAGTTGGTCACAGCGAAGAAATACCAGTTGAGAGTTTTGCTCCACGGATCCTTATGTCCCTTGACTGCGAATTCCGCAGTTTCAGGAGACACATCTTTCAATGAAAAGAGGGCTGTAACCTCTCGGTAAACCAACGTTTGGCATAGCATGACAAGGATGATCAAGTACGCGTGACCCATGAGTAGAAGACCTGACATAACGTCAGTACTCAGGCTTGTCCACGAAGAGTGGCCAGCCTTACCCATAAATCCTCCGATCATGATGAACGTCCATAGTGTCCTCGTGACCAGATTTTGGCGTTTCTTTGTACGTTCAGCTTCCTGAGCGTCTTGTTTAGTCTTCACGGCACGTTCGACATCCGTTTGCAATTGCGGGGATGCGAGTTTCCGCGATTCCGTTATAGGTTTAGAATGTACCTGAGCTAATGGAGGACTTGAGGCTGTGAGTGGGCGATCAACAGAACAGAAATGCCGCGGAATAACATTCACGTACTGTCGGACTTGATGGCCGTTGAAACGTCACTGTTGAGCTCAGGGTGAAGTCGTGGGGGTTCTGGAACAAGGGAAACATCATTCTGGTCGGTCTCAGTGCTGGATCCAGGTGGTGCATGCTCTGCTTCGGACGAGAGGACCTCCTCCTCACTAGCAACCCCGGAATGTGCAATGGACTGTTCCAATGAAGGGGTAGCCCTCGGCGAATTCTCTGCTGTTGTAGCCTTGGCTACGGCCCTCGCTTGTTTCCGCCTCTCTGTGCGTGCATGTTTTTGCAGCTTTTTGAGCTGTGATTTCGACAACTTGCGTGGTTCCGCGCTGTTCGTGAGCGATAAGTACATAGGTATTTGAGTGAAGGAAAGTGCCTACGTGTCTGAGGACGGCTGGACATGTTCTTCCCGAACAAGCTCCTCTTCAGACTCCTCCGGGTCCTCAACGGGAAGAGCCGCGAAGGCGGACTTGGTCACAGATTGACCAGAAGATGTCGTTGCAGCTGGCGTGCTCATGATGCAAGGGAAGGAGCGCACCGGTCGTGGCCAAAGCGTGAGGGTGGTTTGGGTGCAGAGTTGGCTATTTGCGGTGCAACTTTATGAAGGCGGCGTTCTAGCCGTACACACTCGACCAAACACGCGCAGTGACTGGCCATGTACAGAAACATTCTACGTACGTAGCTACTTGGAATTATATACTTGTATTAGCATGCAACAGTCTCTGCTGGTATCAGTCAGGTCCCTGTCTCTGGCCAGTCCATAAATAACGATATAGAATCGGCCTCGGCTCAGAATTTCCAGTCTCCCTCTGCTTCCATCGCCCATGGGACTTGCACAGAATCGTTAGCCAACGAAAGGTCACGCCGAGGGGTGGTCACTTACACTTGTTAAGCAGCGTCTTGGAAAATATTTTCTCAATGGGGACATCATGCTTTTTGCACCATGCGGCAGTAATCCTGGTAGGACGTCAGTAGCCCACTCGACGCACAATGCGGCACCAATCACCGAGGATCCAGGTAGTTGATCTTACTGTAGTATTTCGGGTGGTGAATCAGGAATCCGCGCGCAAGTACAGAGATACAGATTACAACGAACCTCGTGCCCAATGCAACTTCCTTACCAGCCTCGCGATCATCCATTTGCAGCCTGAAAGTCTTAATCCTCTCGTCTAGTTTCTGGATAGCCTCTTCGATCTTCTCCGCGGGGCGTTCTCTCTTTAGAACTGCCTTGCCTGTCCCGCGTTCCTTGGAAAGCCTCTTGTAATCCCCCTCGATGACGGCAATTCGGTCGTTTAAGACGGAATCGTCCAGAGGTTGGCCGCCTTCCTCGACGAGTTTCTCGTTCTCTTTGGCAAACTTCTTCTCCGCTTTCTCGACATCTTTCTTCTTCAATGATTCCTCATGCTCCACAATCCACTCGTCGTCTATGTCCGACTCATCAGTATAAAGTTTATTTTTCTTGTATTTGGAGTCAAGATTGAAGAGGACGTGGCGCAACTTCATTCGATCGTACTTGAAAGCACGGAGCTGGATGGGAGCTAAGTATGCTACATGGCAGTCTCCATGGCAAGATACGTACTCGATCACGCATCTTGCTCATGGATTGCTCATGAGTCTTCGGTGCACTCCTTTGATGGTTACAAAGTATGGCGACCATGCGATTGGCGTGGTTGTATGCGTTCAACTTCTCTTGTACCGTAGCATTCTTCGGCGTGCCCTCGTCCAGCTGCTCCTGGAAAGTTATGGATGCATTATAAGTACGAAACACTTTGGCGGTCAAGCCTTTCATGTATGATGCAAGATGCTTGTTGAGCAGAGATGTCTAAAAGGTTATCAATCAGTCTTGCGCCAACTAGCCCAACTGCGAAATTACGTTGACGCGATCGAACAAGTTGTCACTTTCTTCCTTATTATCTTTGAACAAGCGAATGTTTTTGAACACTTGTGGCTCAACGGCGACGCGGTTGTAGTACCGGATCGAGTCTTTACCGAGGAAATCAAAGACAATGAAATTGGGAGCCTCCAGCGTAACATGTTCGCAGCGCAGCGAGCAACAGCCAACTGTATCTGCTTCGTCTTCCCCTTTCTCGTTACCCGCACGAAGAGCCAGTCGATCGATGAAATACATGGCGGTCGCCCGCTGTCTGTCAGCCATGACCTTGCTCTTCAAACCAACTTGATAATCTGTGCGAATTTTCGCGACGTAATCCTGGACGGGGAATAAGTGCTTCACATCAGGAACGACGTGGATTTATACCTTCAGTTCACGAGCTTTTTCAAACTTCGACATGTCGCTCTGGCCCTTCAGCGAACTACCCGCGGCCAAAAACACGTACTTGTAATTGCCGTTGACATTTTCAACCCAGTTGGCAAGCCAGGTCACAGTTTTATCATGCACTACTCCCTTCCAACTCCCAGGCATGTTGGGGACGGGAACAGGAACACCCTCGCCAATGTTAAGGGTGATATCTTCCGGGCGAACGCGGAACTATTTCATACGTTAGTGATTTGCCCCCCAATCAGTCTAGAGTCAACAGAGGTTCTTACTTTCAAAGCGCCTTTCTTGGGGTGATCGCCACGGCCGCGGAACAATCCTGGAGGTTCCACGCGGAAGTTTCCAACTTTCTCCTTACGGCCATCAAGGAGACACGTCACAAATTTTTCCTCCATAGCATCCTTCTGTTTCTTGAGCTCCTTTTTTTCAGCAGCACTCAGTGCTTTCTTCTTGGCTTTCTCTGCTTCGAAATACTCGAACATGGGGCGAAAATCGCATTGGTCGAACTCGATTATCTTAATTCTGTTGCGCTATCGAAGAATCACCACTCAAGTTGCCGCAAGTAATCGAACAGAGCTTACGGGAGGATAATCTTTCAGAACCTTAAGCCAATCCTCAAAGAAGTTCTTGTTGAACGTCTTGTCCTGAGCATGATCTGTCTCTAACATGGCCGCGTAAAAGCCGGCAACTTCCTCGGACTCCAGCGGGAGATCGACCTCCTTGCCTGAGTAATCGTCAGCGTTCATTGGAAAAACGCAAGACACGACCGGACTAGGACCTTTGTACTTCATCTTCACGTCTAAGGGAAGCGGTTCATAAGGAGGTGGAAATATAACACCATTGTGCTCGAGTGTCTGCCATTTCTCCTCGCCATCTCCGTTGGCTTGCTCTTCCCACCACCGGTAAATTTCCTCGGCATCCTCTTCCTCTTTCTTCTTCCCCTTCTTTTTCGCCTGAGGGGTTTCGGAAGGGGCGTCTTCTTCCTTGGCCTGCTTGTTCGAGGCTCTCTTTCGTTTCGGCTTGACATCCTTCATCTCCATGTCACTTTCGGGCTTTACGTTTACCTTGCCTGACGAGCGCTTCTTCGTCAAGGGCTCGTCATCCGATGCGGAGGACTCGATAGCCTCGGGTCCATCCTCCTTCTTAACTTTCTTCTTCGGCGGCGCTTTAACCTTGCCATTCGGGGCGCGTTTTCGCTTGACAGTGGTAAAGGCAGCTTCACTGTCACTCTCTACCTTGCCATTGGAAGTAACAATGGCGGTAGCGTGGGATCCGCGATGTGCAACAGTAAAATGTGTTGTCTTAGCTGGCGATGAAGCAAGTGGGATATCATCGTCGTCCTCACTGTCAGAGTCTTGAGCTGCAGCACGTTTTCGCGGTCGTGATTTACTTGGCGTCCGAACACCACTTGCCTGGGACTAGGAAAATTATAGGGGGGACATAACATATAGTGCATTGAGCGGACACATACCAGAGGCATGTCGTCTTCACTCATTGGAGAGTCGACTGGATCACCATTGCAGTGACCATTGCCATTGACTGCGACGTGGCTCTTCCCGTTGGCGCCTGCAAGGGCGGTAAGCGGTAAATCTTCGTCTGAGGACATAGCGGTGTCTAAGAATGCAGCAAATGGACCGGTAGGGATGGCTTTGGGTTCAGGACGGGCAGCAGAAGCGGAGAAACGCGGAGAGAGACAAGTCAAGGAAAGTGCCTTCTGCCGAGCTGTGACGGTTGAAATGGCCCAAGTCCAGATAGGCCTGCCCTAAGTAACTTGCACGTGACAGTGAAACAGTGGGCATGAACGGGTGCAAGCGGTAACTCAGCACAGCGTTTCTGGTCGCTACAAGGTCAGTGCAACCTTTGAAAACGACCCGGTCGTCGTGCTCAGACTGCGTGTCTCACAGCATGGCCAACCTGCCACTGTTCCGTGATCCATGGGCCAAGAAAGAAGCGTGGCGAAAACACCCTGTCTTCTCCAATCGCGCCATGTTCTCCAGCATGTTTCCCGGCTTTGGGATAGCCGCGGTCGCATTCACCGCCTATGTCCTCTTTGACAACTTTTATGGCAAAGTGCAAAATGGAAAACACTGAACCACGGTGTGTTCAGATCAGTCCGCTTTACAAACCATTCATATGGTACATTTCACAGGGCCCAAATTTGCTATTTGCATCGGGATGCCCTACGCACATATTTTCATTCTAGACCTGTACCATATATACCTAACCACGAATACCAGTGGTTCGCGAGGTCACCGACAACACAGTTGGTACACCTTCGACAGTACAAGCTTGGTCTGCTATGAGACGGTCTCTTCACACATCGAGTCAGGTACTTTTACTACTTCTAAGCAGTTGGATCTCGGCTGGAGTGGTTATTCCAGAGAAGGCATCTTCCGCACCACTTTTCCCTCGTTCTTTGCATGTACTTTGAGTTTCTCTAAGATGGGAGAGTTGGACCATCGTTCTGGTGGCGTGCGATTGCCCGTCGACCAGTAGTATATGTCCCAGTCGGGCTCATCGAGCAACTGCCGGGAGGAATGTTCGCTGAGTGTGCAAAGACAGCTGGAGAGAAAATGTACCTTGTCGTATTCGGATAATTGAGCACGGGTCATGGTGGGGAGGTGCTCTCGGGCAAAGGTACTCAGCAAAAGGTCGCTCTCGAGTGTGCCACGTTTGCGTGATTGATACAGAAGGCGTGCACGCGTTGTTGCAGGTGATTCATTTGGGCGGGGAAGAGGCTGAGGAACGGGTATATGGGTGGGCGTGGTCGTACTGGAGAGATGCTGGGGAGTGTGAGGAAGCGGCCACGGGTCGGACGACGCGCTCGAAGCAGAGACGAAGAGCGTGCGGGTATGATAACAGAAATGTCGTGTAGCGATGCGAACGATAGGGACCGTCATGGTCGTCGGACGTCAAACTAGTTGCTCAATTTCCCACTCCCTACAAGAGTCATGCTCTTCCAAGTACATCTATGAGCTACCGACGGATCCGGCAACCCGTTCAGCCTCTAAGGTATCGCTTGTATACTTCATTGCTCGTTTCCTCCACATAATGATATCCCAACGTGTCCAAGAATTGCTGGAACTGATCATAATCTCGAGGAGGTACCTGAATCCCCGTCAACACCTTGCCAAGGTCTAGGGTGCAAGTTAAGTGGTGACATAGCTCCGGCGTGAACGACTGACCTGCGCCATGGTTGCGATAATGGAACAAAGAGATATTCCATCCATATTGAAGGCCCTCCAAGAACTTGCGCAGTGCCCCAGGTCGCTCGGGAAACTCTACGAGGTTGCAATTGCGTTGGAATACTTAAGTAAAGGTTTTAGACCCACCAAATCTGAACAGACGTTCGTCAGGCACGGCAGCGCATCCCCCCACCATATACCTTGTATGACTTTTCGCCATCTCGTTGTCACTAATGTCAAATCCTTTGAATCCTTGTCGTCGAATAGCATCTAGCACTGCTGACACTTCTTTCGTCCGTGAAGAGGATTCAAGCTTGAATGAGAGGAAGATGTGTGCAACATCCGGTGAGTTGTACCGGTAGACAAATTCCGTGAGAGATCGAGGGTATATGATTGAGTGGAGTGCAAAGAAACTATGTTCAAGATGTTCAAGAATATGAAGGAGTGATGCAGGGTAATGATGAGGATGTACCTGCCAGGTTTTTCAGGAACTTCGACACTCAACAGAGCTTCTCGACCTTCACCGAGTTCTGCACGCTCGGCAACGAACCGCAAACGATCAAAGTTCATGTTCGCACCACTGACAACCGCAACGAACTTTCGTTGAGCATCGATCAACTTGTTGGCAATGATGTGGTGCTTCAATCCAGCAAGAGCGAGCGCCCCCGCTGGCTCGGTGATCGATCTAGTTTCTGCAACGAAGAATGACCGTCGTACCACCGGGTAGGGCAAGCTAATTGTGGCAACTTACCTTCGAAGATATCTTTGATTGCAGCACAAAGCTCATCATTGTCGACAAGAACGATGTCGTCTAAAAGCCGCTGACAAATGCGAAACGGCTCTGCGCCGACCAGTCTGACAGCTGTACCGTCGCTGAATGGGCCAACTTCAGCTAGCGTTACGCGGTGCCCTTTTTTCAAGCTTTGGTACATGGCGTCAGCATCGACGGTTTCTGCGCCGTATATTTTGGTATTTGGGTTTCCGATACGTTTGACGTATTCGGCGATGCCAGAAATTAAGCCGCCACCACCAATGGCACCAAAAATACCGTCCAGGCTGTCGGAGTCAGGTAATTGTTTGAGAATTTCCATGGCGGTGGTGCCCTGGCCGGCGATGACCAAAGGGTCATCATAAGGCGGGACGAAAGTAAGGCTATGTGCAGCTGCAAGGCGAGCACACTCTGCTTTGGCCTCGTCAAAGTCGGATCCGTGAAGGACAACCTTTGCACCCAGACGTTGAACATTGGCGACTTTGATGGATGGAGTCCCCTTTGGCATGACGATGGTACATGGTATACCGAGTCTCGTTCCGGAGAGGGCGACACCTTGCGCGTGATTACCTGAGGGATGGAAATACACCAGTGAGCACGCTCAGTGACGACACCACAAGGGATGGTCGCGTATGCAGGGTACGCACACTAACCAGCACTGCACGTGATGACACCTTTCCATCTATCTCCTTCGGGGATGTTTGCCATGAAGTTGTAGGCACCGCGAATTTTGAAGCTGAAGACCTCCTGGAGATCTTCGCGTTTGAGCCATATCTGATTTCCTAGTTTTGCACTGAGATTTGGCGCGAAGACGAGAGGTGTCTCCTTGAGTATCTCGTAGACTTTTGATGAGAGGATAAGACGGAGATAATCGGGTTCGTTGGAGGCGAGAAGATAGTGGGCAGCGAGAGAGGGGTAGGTAAGAGGGTCTGGTGCATGTGAGGAGTACTCGAGGGTGGCCGTGGTGGCAGCCATGGAGAAGAGCAAGGCCTGATCAGATTGGTCTGTTCCCCGTTGCCCGAATCCGGTAACTGCCGAGCTCTGTGATCAAGTCACAATCAAGCTTTCCTTTTATCCATGGCTGGGAGGACAAAGACTGTATGACAGCGCCACCACTCGACTGGTACCTAGTAAACGATCTCCGCTGTGCGCATTGTCGGTGACGGGTATGAACGCGCTCAAGTATGCGTGGTACATTTAGGTCACGTGCGGTAAGATAAAGTGCATGCGATGTGCAGCACCGCGCCTCAGCGGGGATCGTCGGTAGTGAGAGCGCCCTCACCGGCGTGTCCAGCGTGCATTGAAGGTGCCGTGTCCGTCGGGGGGAGACCTGGGAAGGCCGATTGCGCAAGTGAGACTGTTACAGTCGTCGGAGCAGGCCACACCCGCGCCTGATCGCGACCAGACCGAGTTTGCGCCGCGGTTGCGCGATACCGTGCGGGAACTTCGAGAGAGGGCTGGGATGGGGAGGGTGACGGGGAGGATGACGAGGAGTGGAAGTAGAAGTGGGATGTAAAGTAAGAGCTGCCAGCCCTAAATAAATATAGAGAGGACGTGCTTGTACTAGGCTTGACTTTGCTCTTAACCATGGCCCAGGCAGCGACGATGGGGCCGCCCCTTTCTCCACGCGAAACACGTCGCTCGGGAAGACGCTCTGCACCCTCAGCATCTGCAAGCACCTCCAAATCCCCAGACTCCCCTGCCCCAGACTCCGCCCCAAGAACCAAGGACTCATCTACCCGCTCCGCTCCATCAAACAACAACCCAAATGCCCGCACAAAACGTCCAAAGCAGGAGGATATCGACGACCCAATCCCTAACAGGAACGCTCAGTCCAACGGCAGCGCCTCCAACCATGCCAACTCCAATGGCAGGTCAAAACGCAAGGGCAAGGAGAAAGAGAAACCCCCCTCGATGGATCAACTTGGTGAACCCGTCCCCTCCAAACATTCCTCTACCTCTGCAGGTACAGCCGAGCCTCAGGACGACGACGTGGAGGAACAAGGTATCACGCGTTGCATATGCGGTATGAACGGTCCGTCCCCAGCTTCCTCTCCCAGTTCCGCATCCTCATCTGTCATCTACTCTCCAGAGGATGATGCCGAAGGTGGTGAATTCATGGTGCAATGTGAAACATGCAACGTTTGGCAACACGGTCTTTGCATGGGCTTCGAGTCAGAAGCCCAACTCGCTGCAGCAGCCGACTACTACTGTGAACAGTGCAAACCAGAGCGTCACCAAGATCTTCTCAAGTGTGTCTCTTCCTTAGCGCGCTATCGTCAGCCCCTTAACTTCACTTCTCTCTAGGCGGCTAGCCAAGAAACCCCGGGAATCATCAACCCACTCACGCAACACAACTTCTCGCCTCTCTCGTTCTCACTCTCCCACTCATCTACTGAAACCGCCCAAGAGACGCAATACGATGAATAGTCGTGATGCTGCGTTCGATGAAAGCTTGAAAGAGCTTATTGAAGCAACCGCCGCAGAAGCGGCAGCTGCAGACCCCCCAAAGCCCAGTGTGAACGGCTGCACAAGTGGCCAAAGTGAAGTGCCTGATGACGACTCAAATGGTCGGAAGAAACGAAAGCGTGGGGAGGACGAAGCGTACGTTCAGTTTGCCGCTCTAACATCTAGCTATAGCTCATATTGCCCTGCAGTCTCCCCAAGAAGCGTACCAGATCAGCGTCGAGTGCGTCGGATGGTCCTGATGCAACCGCCAGCGTTGTGCCCGAAGAGCTACCACCGCCTGCGAAACGTTCTGCAGGTGGGAAATCGGGAAATTCACGCAATCGACGAGGCGGACCACGCAAGGCCGTCCCTACGCACCGCGATGCTGTCGTTTCCGTTGAGGGTGACGAAGGTATGTGTCCCAGCCCAAGCAATGATAAAATGGTCTGCTTACCCACGTGGCGTTGACTCAGGGACCGGCCCGAGCAAGCGATCGACCCAAACGACCCGCGGTAAAACTGGTCCTACGCCAAAACGCCCGCCTCTATCCTCTCACGCGCCGGGAAGCAGCACTCAGGACAGCTCGAGCAAGCGAAATCATTCCGGGACAGGAGCGGCGACAGGCAGTGCTGCCGAGAATTCTCGTGCATATCGCAATTCCCATGCGTATGCAATTTCCCAACAACCTCTCTTTACGTCATGGAACTTGCCTGACTATCTGGCCCACCTCGAACACATGCTCCCAACGGACATACCGCGCCCGCTCGAAGTCCGCAGCCTGGCTATCGGTGCTGGCGGCAGAGAGTCTTTGGAGAGGACGATGGAGAGGGGAGTCAAGGTCAAGTGGCCAAGCAAACGCATGAGCGTCGGAGACATGAATAAGCGTGTTCGCGCGCTTGTAGAGTGGGTGGGCAGGGAACAGGCAGGCGCGCTCGACCGTGGTCGCCGAAGGGAGGCTTTGGAAAGAGTGTTGAAGAGCAGTACCCCTGGGACGGGCGACATCCTCTCTGATTCGTCCGTCCCTGACGATCGTGACCCGGGAGGGGGCCACCGTGAGGGTCGAGGATCACCCATGGTGGTTGACAATCTCGCTGACAACACCGCTGATCCACATTCTGGTGGATTGACACCAATGAAACGCACTTTGGTTGGCCCGACCGGTCAGCAGTGGACCATGAGGATGATGGAGGAGCTGATGGAGGAGCTAATTAATTTCCAAGAACGATTCGGACCGGGGGTAAAAAGTAGAGAACGGGAACGGCGGCCAGCATCATGACTCGAGCCGTCTTTGAGGGCTGGTGTTGATTTCTGCATGATATCTCTCGTTTGTTCTCCCACTTAATCATGATGTGATCCTACACGTGGCAATGTTTGGCAACCCGTCTCTATCATAAACAAACACGCCTATGACATCGCCTGCGCGAGTTCCGACTTTAAAATGAACGACTTCGGTGGCACCACGGAAAGTCCTACACGCTCTTCTTCCCCGGGCCACTCCAGCCATGGCGAACATGTGGACGCGGACCATGGAGGTGACTATTCCACCCGCATGGGAGAACTCTTTGACGGCGACGAAGCCGAACACGGAGGAGAAGGCGGAGACGAGCAGGAAGAGTTTCTCTATGATGGTGTCGACGCCGAGCAGGTTACCGGTACAAATTACAGGGAACAGTTGCGGGACGTCCTCGGTCCAGACGACACCTCGGATGTATTCGAGGAAGCGGAGGTAGAGCGCTCTCTTCTCAAACAAGATACTAGTGAAAACTTGGGCGACGCCGACACCGGAGGGCCATCGGTTAGTATCTCTTACTACCTCGTGTTGATAGGATGTGGCTAGAGGGTATGTAGGCACACCCCGAGATCATTCTCGATTCTGCTAGTCTTCCCTGGTCCCCTCTCGCCCAGCCCGCCATGGCTACGCCTCCTCCAGAACCTCTACTCCCCCCACTCCACTCGCCTGGCGACCTCCCTCAGCCCTTTTTACTCCCGAGTGTATCTCGTCTTCGTTCATATGCTTCCGGGAGCCCTCGGAATCGAGTCGACCACAATTTGCCTGCTGATATTTCAGCTGCAACTGGTTTTGCTTCGCCCCTCTCCCGCGTTTCTGACATTTCCAGAAGTTCTACTCCTGACGCTGGCACGGGGGCATGGAAGGGCTATCTCAAGGTTGAAAGAGAGGTGTTCAGGTGGACGGTGCTTCAGAATGTGGGCAACCAGCTGTATGGAAAACGGCCATCGAAAGCTGCCACTGTCTTGGGTGCATCCGATCTAGGCTCCCCGACGGTTCTAGCTGCCAATGGCCTCATCTGTGTAGGGACAGATGCTGGTCGTATATTCATTTTCGATTTCAAGCAAACGTTATTGGGTATCTGCGGGAATGATGCTTCAGGTTCCTATTCGCTTGTTCGTGTGTCAATCATGTGCTCACATTGTGAAAGCCAGTACAGTAGGATCCACGTCTGCTGTTGCGTTATCTCACGATCACACCTACCTTGCCTCGGGTCATGTCTCTGGATATATCCAAATTTTCGACCTGAAGAACACGCAAGTACCGGCACGTATTGTTGCTCCACCATCTGCTCAAGCAGTTAGGTCGGGACGACAAGAAGGCCATCTTGCAGGTTCCCGCATTGTCAACGTTAGCTTCGTCGCGGGTCGTCACACAGCTATCATCTCAGCTGATGAGCATGGGTTGGCTTTCTATCATAGTCTGGGCAAAGTTTTGTTCGTAGAAGCGTCCGACACCATCCGCATCCTGGGGAATTATCCCCAAGAACCTAGTCAGGAAGCTACCACCTCAATATCTGCCCCAAATGCGCCGAGCGCTCGGTCTTTTCGTCAGCGCAAACCTCGCAATACCCTGCTAGCAATGGCCACTTTACCTTTGGGTACCGTCGCACATCCGACCGACACCTATCAAATCGTAGCGCTGCTCACCGTCAACAAGCTGGTAATGGTTGGTCTGAAGCCCTCACCGAAGACATGGCTCAAGCGAGGACGCGCTGACGATGTGGAATTAACATCTTCGGGACGAAGGAGAGGCACGTTAGCTTGGTTCCCAAGTACCAACACCCCGCAAGGACCAAAGGACGTTGGCAGCGACAAGACACACCCTTTGCTAGCCTACTCATGGGGAAGAACCGTTCGCCTTCTACGTGTTTCGGAGACGATGGTGAAACAGCCAGTACTTAACCCGCGCACAGGCAAGACTCGCGAAGTAGATATGGGAACGCTTGTTTTTGAAGACGCCGGAACTTGGACAGTAGACGATACAGTCCTTGCCCTGCAGTGGTTGAACGCGAAAGTTCGTGTCATGGTTGTCGAGGGAAACGAACGAATTCAACCTGACCATCATCACAGCAACTGCTTGCTTTCACGGCAGCCACGTTCAGCGTATACGACGTTCGTGCCTCCAAGCTTATCGAGCATGTGCCTTTCAACGCTTCGGTGTTGGTATCACCACCCCTTGGTTCCACAACCGATGGGTCTATGTCATGTTCCGAATCCCTCAACGACTTCGCCCATAGTATTCGGGCTTACAAGGGGAAGATATTCCTTTTGGTCAGTCACTGCAATCGGGTCTCGAGTATGATATTAACCTCGGGCAGTGCCGTGAGGAACTTCAAGTTGGGACAATGCTCACTTGGGCTGATAAGATCTTGTCCTTGGTCGAGCAAGGTGATTTTCTGAGCGCTATTGAGCTCACAAGTTCGTATTATACCGGGGAAGCGCCGGGTAACCGCAATGGACTACCGGATGCCGCTGAAGAGCAGAAGGCAGTCCTTGGGCAAAAATTGCACGAGTTGATGGTGGCATCCGCCAGTTACGCGTTCTCCGAAGATAGGATGACGGATGGTACCCATTTTAGCCCGCATGGCAGGGGTGTTGATCGCACGTCCCTTTTCGAAGGCCTGGTCACGTGTTGTGCACGGTCCTGTGTTACCCTCGATGACTACGATTTCCTGTTCGAAGATCTGTTCCAGCATTTCGAAGATGCTGGGATAACTCGAATCTACTTGGAACAGCTTGAGACGTTTGTGCTCGCAGGAATAATCGATTTCGTGCCTCCGCGCATAACCCAACGATTGGTGGCACTCCATGATGACTCTGGCCAGCCCGCCCTAGCCGAACGAGTGATTTGGCATATAGACCCTTCGTGTTTAGACATCAACCAAGCCATTCGTCTCTGTCAGACACATCAACTTTGGGACGCGCTGATCTATGTGTACACGCGTGCCCTACAAGACTATGTCTCTCCAATAGTGGAGCTAATCACTCTTATCCGCCAACCTCCCTCTCTTTCCGGAGATCTGTTGGTTCCCAATGGAGCAGGTGTGCAACACACGGCTTCGTCACTTCGTCATGCATACAAGATTTTCCCTTACCTAGTCAACGTCCTCAGCGGCCAGACGTATCCAAGTGGTGAACCTTTACCGCCCGACGAAGCTGAGCGCGCCAAATATGATGTGTACGACTTCATATTCAGCGGAACGTCCACCGTCTGGCCCTCTAAAGGTGGTCATCTCATCCTCACGGGAAATGGAGCAGAGCCCACGTATCCTTATGCCCGATTGCTGCTCCGCTTCGACGCGGAGTCGTTCCTTCACTCTTTGGACATCGCCTTCGAGGACTCGTTCCTTACAGATACCCCTGACATTAGTAGGGTATCCATCGTCAAGATCTTATTGGATATCGCATCGTGTCAGGATCTACCGCTTTCCGCCACCATCTTTATCAACATTTTCATTGCGCGAAATATTCCAAAGTATCCGCAATATATCCATGTCGAAGATATCGATCTTCACGTCCTCTATGACCTCCTCGTATCCCTCGCCACTTCCCTCGACCCTGAAACCCGAGAGGATCGCCAGCTCGCCGCCGAATATCTCTTATCGGCATATACACCTCGTGACAGCTCTGAAATAGAGAGAATATTTGAGAACGCAGGTTTCTACCGCATTTTGCAAAACCGACGTCGACATGAGTGTCAATGGACACAACTTTTGTCCAGTTACCTGCTTGATCCAAGTCTGCAGACTGCATCACTGCTTCCTTGCGTCGAAGAAGTTCTCGATCTCTCCAGAACAGATAACCACAGCGTTTTACCCGAGGACATTCAGAGCGCGCTTTCAGAGGCTCTTGGTCACCTCCTTGCACTCGACCTGCAATCGACTGCTACTCTGGTTGACAAGTTTGCTCCGAATCTGCACGAAACTGCTCTCAATGTCATGAATCCTACGGATGACCGTCGTCGTTATGACTATCTCCTTCATTTAATCAACTCGCAGGTGTCGGATAGGGAAGGTACCACTTTCCCATATCCCCCGGATCCGCATGTCAGCAAGCCGCTTCGTCTACTCTTCATCAAGTTGCAGTGTCGGTATATGCCCTCGGGTGTCATCGGAACCCTAAATCATATGCAGAGTGATCTCGATTGGCCGGCGGTAGAACGAATCTGTGAAGAGAACCACGCATATGGGGCAGTGCTTTGGGCGTTGAATCAGCGGGGTCAACCACGAGATGCGCTGGCGAAAGCTGAAGCGTTCGAAAAGCAGTTGACACAGAGCATTGCCCGAGCTGTCCTCGACTTCGGCGATGCGAACGTCGACGAATCGGTCAGCGCTCTGAGAGAGATTGGCCAAAGAGGCGCGAGCATCTGTTTGGAGCATTCGAGCATGTCAGCCACGACTGCAGTCCCGCTCGAAGACATCTGGTTTCAGCTGCTCAGTAGTCAGCTTCACTCCGTGCAGGTCCTGTCCAATCTCCATTTGGTGGACGGCGCTGGTGGTCATCGGCTGAAGACCGTGGCCCTTTCAAGCTTACGGGAACTTGTGCAAAATACGTTTGCATCCTTGGTTACCATCAGTTCTACTCGAGCCGTCTCGTTTCCGCGCTTGTTCAAACGCTTGGTTGATCCCGGGCTCTATGCAGATTCTACTCCGGGTACGCCCTACACAGAATTTAGGACAATTTTAACGGGAATGTTGGAGTCATATCGCGGTGATGGGGATATGCTATCCATTTCTCAGAAGTTGCTCCATCGGGATGTTTTCGATACTGTAGAAGAGTACACGAAAGAGAAGATGAGAGGGTGGTCGGTTCAGTATCATTGTTCACATTGCCATCAGGCATTGTTGCAACATGAAAGATCAGGTGGTACAGATCAGACAGACATCAGCATAACTGTCACTCGTACAGCTATGTATCATGCTTCCTGTCAGCATTAACGGTTGTAACTTATTTTATCATTCGATTCTCCATCGTGTAGGCACTCCAATTTTCATGATTCTTTTTAAAATCCCCATTCAGAGTCTTGAATAGCAAACCGGGGGAAATTGACACTCACCATCTGCAAGTTCACTTTGAACCATCTGAGAGAGTTGTAGGTAACTCTCGACTGACGTTATGTCTATGCCCAAGGACTTTCCATCCTCACCAAATGCTTCGACGTCGATAATCATCTGGGTTCGAATGCGTTCTTCATCGCGATCGTCGTCCTTGCTGACGCTCGCGCCACTGAAAATACCCAGAGTCGACTTCTTTCCCTTCTTGAGACGCCTCAACGATTCCTCCGTCTTCCTCATCGCTGTCAAGTACTGGATATATCTGCAAGGGGTCAGATGAGCAAACTGCCGCTGTAATCGTCCATGCGAAACCGACTTACCTTTGGCAAACGCTGTCAAATACTTCCATGGCGGATTCCTTGAGTAAACCTTGCCGTAAACGATCACCCACGATGCTCGAACCCCCAACACCAAAAAATGATTTGACAGGACGGAGAATCAAGGGTACGAAGTAACTGGGCTCGGTGGGTATCCGTTTGCTGGACATCGCCCGAAATTGAGATGGTATCGAGCGCACAGGTAAAAGAGAATCGCATGCTCGTCGGGATAGCAACTGGACGACCTGCTTCGTCACTTGTTCAGCTATAGAACTTAGAGAGTTGAGCTGCTCTCTGAGTGCACCTTCAACGAGTCTCAGTTCACTCGGTCTAGACAACACCAAGCTCGGGAGATGCGAACCTTCTGGATCGATGTACGTATCCTGAGACACAGCAAGCTCGGGGAGAGTAGAGCCAATTTCTTCCCTCCATATAGCCGAGACTTGCAGAGTCATTGCGTTGATATCCACGAGGATGGTGGCGTATTGCTTCAGGAGATCGTCTACAGCGTTATTTTCTGGGATAGCTTCGGAAGATGCTTGTGGGGTAGACGAACGACTCTGTAATATAAATCCACCGAGTCTGTAAGTCAAATATCATACGGAGTAAACCCAACAACCTTGTCTGTTGGAGGCGCGGCTTGTATCGGAGCCTCAGTTTGGGGAAGTACAGTTTCAAGCCAAATTTTGTATCTGCTGAGAAGCTAAAGAGGGTTTTGGTGGACATTGAATGGTTGAGGCCAATAGTTCTTACCTCCAGAGTCAATCTCCAAAAACGATGCGCCAAATCTGGAATGAAAATTTCTGCGCTCCAGCATGAGCTTATAGCGGCCCACACGCTCTCTGACTGAGGCATCAAAAACACAGGGTGGCCTTACACGACAACTCAACATCGAATAGCAGGACCCAAAACATATTTCTTACCAGGGTTGGTGAAATTGAGACTGATGACTGTGGTGCTTAAGCTGTCTTCTACTTTGCCGACGATGTCTTTCCAGCGAAGTTGAAAGTAGATTGGCAACTGCCAACGTTTATTGAAGGAAGTAAAGACTGGATGAGATCTCATGGCTTGAACTGATTTTGTGGATGGTGCTATGAATTCGAGGGCACGGATAAATGCCTGTGCTGCTGCATGACGCTAGAGCCCCAGGTATGAGTGAAATTACCGTGACCAGCGAAGTGACAAACTACCTTCAGAAATTCATCGGGTTTCCCTGCGGCAAAGACCACCGAACCCAGTTCATCCATAATTGCATGTCCAATTTCGGGCCAGATGACATTCGCCATTATATCAAAGCCGTCGCCAGAGTGCGTCGCGACTTCGACGTTACTCGGTGATGCAGCAGCGGGGGTCGAATCCATTCGCGCTGGATTGCTTTTGACCGAAATTTGCTCTGCTATCTGCATAATGCGACGTAAATCTCGATCGACAAATCGAAGTATTTGATTGAATAACTTTGCCAGCGGGTCGCCAGACTCATCTAGATATAGTATCGAAAAAGTGGCATCCTTGGAATCGAATAGGGTTTGGTTGGACGAAAAGGCAGTGTATGGAGTATATGGCGTTCGGGGTGGAAGAGAACCCGGAGGCGCACGGCTCGGCAATGGAGTGTGGGGTATGATGGGCGAGTGTGGAGTGGTCAATGCATCTGCGCGTATTGACTAGAAGTACATGTTCAATATATGCACATCTCCTTACAGATGGAAACCGACCTTTTTGATATATGGTAGGACGACAGTCTTTTTGATTATATCTTCCGCGATCCTCCACAGGCACAAGGTATCATAGACACATAAACACTCGGTCAGGTCGGCGACTAATTTGGCCCTCTCGAGTTCTGATGTCTTTCCTTCACTGGTACCTGTCAAAGCTGTTAGTATGTTCGAAAACAGGTGGTCCAGATCGGATGTCAAAGTATCTCTGATGCGGTCGATGCTCTGTCAGGGTAATGGTTTGATTGAATCTCTGACAAACTAAATATCAACGAACCCACTGGATCTCTTCGACGTACGCACAGTTTTCCGCACGTGCCTTGGAGACAAGGTAAAGAAGTTGAGTATACTCTGTTGCAACTCTGGATAGGTGTTTGCCTCGGCTGCCCCGTGTCCTGGGCGAGTAGTCAGAAGAATTCAAGTTCAGAAGAATCTACGTACTTTCCGGAACTAACCTCGGTCGCCCCGGAAAGATGAGAAGGAGGAATCTCCACGTGATTTGGTTTCGAAATCAACAGAAGAGACTCGAGGCGTGTGGCAGACTCGGATATCTTCAGGAGATGATGAAGCAATGCCTGAAAGGGATCAATCATTATCCTACTGCATATCCGGGAGGAAGAGCGAATGTAGACCTTTTCATCGCGCAGCTTTGATCTCGCCTCCAGTTTGGCCTGGATGGCATCTTGAATATTTTGGAGACTTTGGCGAGAAACCTAGTGATGCGTTGGTTGGTGTCCTAGTGTTCTGTATGTCCACACACCTGTATTTGTTCCCTGAGACTATTCAGAGGTGCTTTAAGCCTATCCATCCTCGTACCTTCCCCTCGTAGGTCCGTGCTTAGGTTGATGAAATCTTCATAGTCGTCATTGATCAGAAGGACCAACTCCTCCTTCAAGGAGGACAAGTATTCTCTGAGTTCCGTTCGGAGTTCCGGAAGTGACGTGTATGAACGAGAAAGAAGGAAGTTCTCAACGTTGAACGTCTCAGCTGCCAGAAATTCGTTGTCATGGGACAAGGGGACGTATATCGGTAAGTCAGGCTGCGGTAGTAGGGGCTCACTGCCAGAAAATCGACCGACAGATGTGCTCGACAGCTCACGAGCTGCAAGTTCTTCAGCCAGCCGCTCAAGTTGGTATGGATCTGGGTGACTGCCAGAAACACTTTGGCGCATTTGGGAAGCCATGGCGGTACACTCGTTTAGTGCTTATTGGGTGGTACGCTCAGCTGTTTGGCAACGGCTTCCGTTTATAACATGATCAAATATGGCCAAACTCTACTCTGGGCTGCCCCAAAACGTCTCCGAGAACCCATGCCTCACCTCGTGGGGACTTTTTGTTCACACTTCGTTGTTTTGTCAACAGGAAGGGAGTCACTGCATCAGGGCATTTCTACATGACCTCAGGGATTCTAGAACTTAAGTAGACGACATGTCCTACGTAGGGTACATGATGCTGTACGTCCTAGTGGGGCACAAGTCCAAGATGATAAGATTAGCAAAAACAGAGAGAGAAAAGCCTCCCAGTGCACGCAGAATGCGACTGCAGGTCAATTCGGCTAGTAACCTCTGAAGACCATGCACTCTACATGCAGATAGATAGTTGGCATACTTGTCATGACTTCTCCTCGAGCCCACTTAAGAATGCGAGCCATGTCTTCTTATCGATAACGCCCTCATCTGCCAACGCGATGATTGCCAGACTGTACTACACCACACATAATGGATTTACTTACAGTTGCCATCGGCGTCGGTAACGACGACGTATCGAGCGCCTAATTTGACGAAAAATTGATGAAGCAACTCCAACGGTGCATGAGATTGAATGGTCAGCGGAGCCTGTGATAACGCGTCACGTTCATCCTTGTGGAGCTGTGACGAGATTTGACGGGCCTCGTCCATGTATACGCTAAAGTCGAACAAGTCCTCATCTGCTACAGTGCTGCCCTCTATCCATGAAGACGTGAGGTCACGGTCTCTACCGCCCCCTCTCGATGGAAATTTGATCCCCTCATCAGCGTCCTCCGCAACGATCGCTGCCATACGTTTTTCAACAAAGATACAGACCACAAGGGTGATGACTGACCAAGAGCATGTTCGAGCTCACTCGCGCCGATGTACCCCACCATGCGCAATTTACCGTTGCCTCCGTTGGGACGTAGAATGGGAAAACCACTATCATCATGGCCAGAATTGAGGAGTGCTTGCAATCGATCTCGAAGACTTTCCACGGTATTGCGAGCATCTACTCGAATGACGTCTACATCATGATCTGTCTGTATAGTTGTCGGCCAGAGATCACTTGGACACGGGAGGAGAGACATACAACATCGCAGATCGAAAAGTGGGACCACAGGTACTCGTGCTTGGCATCTAGATACGGGAGTTGCGACAATCTAGAAAGAAAACATATTGAGTATTGGCATGATCATCACTGTGGACAGCTCACTCGATGACTAGATCGTAAATTCCTTTGGGTTCCAGTGCATCAGCAACAGTCTTCGCCACGAGGACAGACAGCATGACCGGGACGGCATATGTGAGGGTATCTGTCAACTCAAACATGATCACTGCAAGCGAGACTGTTGTGCGCTATTGGACGCAATCTTCGTCAGTTACTCCCAAGAAACGCTGGATATGCTGGGATGCAGACCGTGACACCAGATAACGCTGCGGCAGCACCGACCATGGCATAAAGTCCAGGTATCACGCAGTCCTTGTCACCGTCGCAGACAGAAAACACAGGGCTATTGGGATAGCGCCATTGTAGATGTCGAACAGCGATGCCGAGGATACGTCCAGCGCAAGCACCAACCCCAAGCGTCGGGATGAAGATGCCTGCAGGAACTTTGATGCCAAAAGTAACTATTGTCAGTGCGCCTTTCATGAGCATGGCCACTAAAATCGCTTGGACAGCTGGCCAGACTTGTTGCCAATCTCGTGGGTTCGAAACACATAGAGCCGAGAGATTGTCCGTGCCGTTCGTGTGGCACTCAGAGAAAAGGATGTAGACGAGTTCTGTCCCTCCCATGCGAGTGTAAGGGTTCAGAAAACAAGATATCGCAGTGACAAGGGTAACCTAGCATTGTCAGCGACCACCAGAACGGCTCATTTTTCAACTTACTAGAACGACTTCCAGGACAGGATGTGTTTTTAGCCAAGTGTTACTGCGAACATCACGGCTCCAGCGGTAGTTCAGTTTAGAGAAGTATGCGCCATATATCCCCTTGACGAGAGTTTGTAAGAGCCAGGTGAGGTCTAAGAGGACGTACTCCGATAGCACCCAAAAGCACGAAGAAGAAGAGTTCATATGCATGCCAATCCTACGAACGACTGAGAGATATTAAAGGTAGATGGTAAAAGGCATACCCTGTCATAAGTAACTTGAAAAAGTACAAGCTTGCCAGTTCCGAAGGGATCAAGGAACCTCAAGGTGATTGCTGCAATCATTGCGCAGAAAAAGCTGAAAAAGGGGATGGTATAATACAACCACCGAAGATGGGTAATCATACCTTCGCCACATCACCTGTATGTAGCGACAGGTCAGTCGGCAGTGGCCACCGGTCGAAATGAAAGCGCACCTTGGGAGGGAAGTAATATGAGACTTCCTCCAAGCTGAACAAGGTGCCCCCAATAGGTGCGCCGAAGGCAACTGCAACTCCGGCGGCGCAAGCCGCGCTGAGGATTTCACGCCGCTTCGCTATTCAAAGTTATCATGTTGACGTGGGCCATGTCCACGAAAGGGGGGCAGACCTTCATTATTTTCGTATTTGCGGTGAAATCGACTGACAATATTGCCAATACAACTCGCAATGTGAACAAAAGGCCCTTCCTTTCCTGACGACAAGCCAATGAAGAGGCGACAGGGAGAGTAACGGCATAGTACTAACCGAGCGATAGGCCCGAACCAACCGAGAGTGCCAAACCAAATGACTTTGTGAGCAGCGTGCGCCAACCAAGATATCCATGAATTACGAAGCCTGGGCGTGGCGTAAAAGTTAAAAAAAAAGTCGATGCATGAGAAAGCCGAGGAATACGCACCTGAGAGAATCGTTTTGATTTCCGGTATACCACTTCCCGCGGCCTTGTTCAAACTAAGATTGTCTATCATACCCAGCAGATTCTCGGACATACATAATGCAATATCTTGCGCTTCATCGGCGTATTATCGAACCGTGGAGACAAAACTCCAGAATCTTTGCGGGTAGTAAACGAGGTTGAAGCGGTCAGGTGTATAGTGAGAAGAGATGATGCTGTCGCCCATAAAACCTGACGAGGTGGAAGTAATGGATATCAGGAACACAGAAACTCGTAGGAAAAGCACATACCGCAATGAAGGTATAACTGATATATTCCACGTAACCATTCCCAACAACCCCACGATGTACCCACGGCATTAATGAACTAGACCAGTCCACCCAATCAGGGCACCCAGCTTCATTCAGAGAACGCAAATCGTGAACACCGGGGCAGCAAAACCGCATAGCTTTCCACCATCCCGTAGTGCAATATCCGTATTTTGCATCAAAGAACCACTGCTCTGATCGCACGACAAGGAAAGCGATGACAGCGGTTAAAAAGCCAACGATCGTCACAATTATCCACCCCAGGCTCTTGTCAAACGCGAGGCGTAGATGGGAGCGAACAGATTTTCCGTGCCTTAATCTGGAAAAGCGCACCGAATCCTTGATGGCATCATGTAGCCAGTCAATGGACGAAAAGGAGGAATACCAGACGCGGAAACCATTGATTTGAACATTAATGTCGTCGTCAGAGCTGGAAAACTTGGAGCGGGCGAGGGGAGCGTCGTATGCAGAGATGCGCCTCTGAGAGAGGGGGCGGGTGAGCGTAGGCCGCGCAGAGGTTGAGGTACGTGCAGATGGAGTCGGTGGCCCTGAGAACGCTCCGCGTGCAATGGAGAAATTAGGCAACGGAGGAAGATTACGACGGCCAATGGTACTAAATGAACGCGGACCCAGGGATGGTCGCATCGATCCGTAACTTCCATCATGAGAGGCACTGCGCAACGAGGTCCTTTCGTCGGAAATTTCAGTGTCGTCACAAATATGATGCGGAGGTCCAGGGGCAGCGCCATTCCCAATGCGAAGGAGGCGTTGCCTTCGCCAATCCACGGAGGAAGGACCACTGAGCGGACCGTTCGGCGGGACCTCTTCAACTGCGTCTGCGAGAGGCTGGATCGAACGGCTATTGCGAAATGACATCGAAAGTGATTGGTGTGCACTGCAGAAGTGAGTCTGTAAGGCTGGTTCCGACCCGGGATCAGTGCGTGACCTCTCGATATGAGATGTGGACTACCCAAACGCCTCGATAAACCTCTTTCGCTGGCTGCGGGCAACTTGGGAGGTGGTGAACCAAAAAAAAAGAACAAGAACAAGAACAAGAAAGAGGCGGGGGCTATCCTAGCTGCCACTTCCTGCCACCACGACCGATATTAATACGCTGTCGTTCCCTGGCCGTGAAGGCACATGATTATCAATGCAATAACTTTAATCCAAATCTTGGGAATCGGAAGTAAGGAGACAAATACACACAAACATCACACCTTATACTTACCATCAACAAAAACAATGGCGACAGCTGGTCTTGGTGTTCCCGTCAAGCTATTACACGAGTCTCTTGGTCACATCGTGACTGTAGAACTCAAGACTGGCCAGCTTTATCGCGGAAAACTCGCAGAAGGTCGTACAATTTACATATGCTGCATGACTGTTCTGATCATCTCGTCGCCTCCAGCTGAGGACAACCTTAACATATCGCTGAAGGATATCACTGTGACTGGACGCGATGGGCGCGTCTCCCAGCTAGATCAGGTCTACATCAGGGGGAGTATGGTTAGATTCTTTATCGTGCCCGACATGCTGCAGAATGCTCCAATGTGCGTTCGAATGTACTGGTTGATTGGTCTGCAACTGAGGTTCAACAGGTTCAAACGGGTTGGTCCGAACGCCATGCGGGGACGCGGTATTGGTACAGCGCGTGGACGCGCTACCATTATGCGAGGTACGTTGATCTGATTCTTACCACAGTGGTCACATGTTCATGATGTCTCCTTTGTAGCAAACGGTGATTACTACGACTCAGTGGGTATGCTCGGAACATACTAACGATTTCTTTTTCCATAGCTCGTCGCGGTCGCGGTGTGCCTGCAGCTCGTGGAATTAGGCGATGAGCTATCAGTCGGTCGGTCCTCTGGGGGGTTAAAAAATCTCGCTTCTAATTACTTTCACGGTGTATATGTAGCATCCTTGTTCAATACTGGTAGGTGTACTTTGAAGCAAGATGGCTGCAACGCTTTCTTCTGACTACGGCATGCGAGCCTCGGGCAGTTGGAAGATTCGACCGACCCGAAGGAAATCTATCGTAGGTCCATGAGGAGGTCGGTGTTGAATAGAGAGCATAGCAAGTACCTGATCTAAAAGTCGGAGACTCGACCCTTGAAGCTCCAGTCGCCGTTGTCTTCCTCGGCCCACTTTCCAACAGGCTCCGTCTTTGGACCCCCCTGCTCGCCTGTCAGAGGGTTGATGTCACCCTCAAAGTCTGGTTTCAGGGGTTTTCTCGCGTCGGGATGGAGTGCGAGCTCTGCCTCTGCCTCTGGGCGGGAAGAGGAGGGTGATGAGAGGGGCGTTTGAGCGGCGCGCTGGAGTTGTTCGAATTCTCGTTGCTGTTCACGCGGGAGTGGGGGAGGGGAAGGCCGATTCACCGCCGAGGCCAGTCCTCGTAGAGGAAGTGCAGGGAGTAGGGAGGACGGGCCGAAGCGGGGAAGGCGGGACAAGGTGGTTGCATGCATACAGACGGGCGACTAAACGTCCCACAGCAAAGGCTGGGCGTTCCGCGGCTGAACTGAATTTTTATCGGAGCAACACATCCGGGTCACATCACGTGCATGAATATCGCGGGGGAACGTTGTTACGACGATAATAAAGTGGAAATACGAGCTGTTCGCTATCTAGCACGGGGTGTATAGCGGGGAAAGATGTGAGAGAGAGCTTGTGGGGATGATCGGTAAGATGATTGTAAGAGAGGGAGCTAAAGGTGTATTTTTAGGGTAAATCTTGGTAAAAGGCTGACTAGACACTCCCAAGATCAGGCACAGTCTCGGAATTAAGATTAAATATATTTCGTGAACGCTTGGGCTGGCAACTGCCGGCAAGGTGACGGCACCGACGAGCAGGCCACCTAATTGAGACTCCGACGCATATATGCCGTATGAGTAAAATCGCTGCCGTGGTTGGCTAATCTACTCGGCGAGGTATTTTACCATCCCCTCTTTTTTTACCTTGTTCAAGATCTCCCCCCATCGTCACGTTCATCCCTTCGCGATTCTTTTAGTACGCTCGAAATACCTCATCTCTTGCCCCGTCCGCTCGAGGATCTTCTCTCATCCTCCTCCTCACTTTGCCTTCTCCCCTCATGCAGCCCTACTACTCTCACACCAACCTTATTGAAATCGCTGACTCCTCTTTCTCTACTCACCCCCTCCCACCCACCGCATCCATGCTCGCAATACGTCACGCCCACCCCTTCTCTCCAGAGTCTCTCTACAAGAAGCGCAAGATTGAGCGCGCTTGCGATGCTTGTCGGAGGAGGAAGACAAAGTGCGATGGTCCCCGCATGCCAGACAACATCTGTACAAATTGCACACAGAATCGCAAACCGTGCTCTTACGTGTTCGTACTCACTCCCCCGTTCCCTCACCCTCGCGGACTTATTCCTCTTCAGCGAGGCTTCCAAGCCTAGGGGACCTCCGAAGGGGTGAGTACTTGTCAAACACCACTCTACAGAACTGACGTCCCTTTCGCAGTTATATCACCAGCTTGGAGGACAGGTTAGAAAAGATGGAGGCACTCCTAAAGCGCGTGAGTACTCTTTTGCGCGTTTTGTTCGGCTATTTGCTCCCCAAGTGGCTTCGCTTCTTCTTGTGAGGCCTTAATTTCCTGTGCGAGAACTACACATTCTGCAAAACAGCCGTGACACGCTCCTCCATTATTTTTGCTACCGCCGCTCTTGTTAGCTACAACATAGTCTAATCATCGCTTTTACATAGCTCCGTCCTGAAGCCGACTTCTCCGAGGAGTTGGGACCCCCGGTGGTTCGAGACTCTTGGAAGACGGACCCTGAACCTCTCTGCCGCATGTCACCTCACGAAAAGTCAACGTCACCGTCCGCGTCTTCTTCTAGACCAAAAGGTTCACTTTCGGGGTCTTTGCAGTCCAATGGTGTCTCCTCTTCCAAGCCCACAAACCACTCGACATGTATCGGCTCGCGTAGCTTGCGTTCCGCACGTACACCGTGGAGTGACACAGATTTGTCATCGGATGACTATACGTCCTCAGACAGTGAGGAAGTCGGAGAGCTCAGTGTTTCGCGTGGAATGAAACGTTTGACGATTCGGGGGTTGGAACCTACTCAAGATCACTTTCGCTTGGCGGACACTCAGGTCCGCTTCCACGGCAAGAGCAGCTGCTTTAAGCTTATCGAACCGACCCGGAAGCTGAGAGATGAACACGTCAACCGCGTAACTGGAGAGGAACACAGTCGCTCAACTCGCGATAGCACTAGTCCGATTAATGCCGCAGCATTGCGGCGCCCCGAATTTTGGACTACCCCTCCAGTGAGTCTGGGATCCTGTTTCAGCTTTTGACCCCGTACTCTCTAAAGGCTTGAATCTAATATCTCTCTTCAGTGGGAACTTGCGTTCGAGGGTTTTCAGTGTCGACTCGGGGACCTGTCCCTTTCACTTGCAGAAGAATTTCCACCCCAAGACCTTGCTGACAACCTGACCAAACTATATTTTCAAAACGTCAACCCATTCCTTCCGTTATTTCACCGCCCGACGTTCGAACGACAGTGGAGAGAAGGCTTGCAGCACAAGGACATATGGTTCGGGTGCCTCTGTTTGGCCGTGTTCGCTGTCGCAAGCCGCTGGAGTGATGATCCCCGTGTACTCGACGACGGTAAACATGACGTTACCCAGGGCAAAAAGCTCATTGAGGAATTCAAGTGGCAGCGCGCCGGTTGGAGGTTCTTTAACGCTGCAGTTGGTGCGTGGTTTTCTTGCTGCCACACATGTAAACACTCACGATCACAGATATGCATCGTGGTTCACTTAGCCTCTTTCATCCGCCGGGTCTATTTGAAGTCCAGACCACGGCGGTCAGTGTAATGAAATATTTATTATGAGGTTGTTTCGCTAACTCCCTCACAAATCAGCTTCTTGGCATGTTCCTGCGCGGTACAGCATTTGATCCGGTTGCGTGGCTTCTCATTAGCGTTGGTCTTCGCAAAGCACAGGACGTCGGAGCACATCGGAAGAAAATTTACGGGGATAAACCGAGCATTGAAGGCGAGCTGTGGAAACGGGCGTTTTGGGTTCTTGTCCTTCAGGATAGGACAGCAAGTGCTGCTTTGGGACGGCCATGCTGTTCAGGCGAGGAAGAGTGAGGGCGGGTCCCATTCTGATTATGTGTTTTAACTGACCCCTCCGTTTGTGGAGGTTCGACACAGAGCTTCCACTGGAAGTCGATGACGAGTACTGGGAAACAGAAGACCCAAAGAAGGCATTTCAGCAACCCCCTGGCAAACCATCAAAGATAGCCGCGTTTAATTCACACCTCAAATTGACAAAGATTGCGGCATATGCCCTGAGAACGATCGTGCGTTTTCCCATTTCGTAGAAGGCTGCTGATTGACATCCTTGGCAAGTATGCCCTGGATAGGTCAAAGTTACCTGTCAGCGCCGCGCGTCCGCGGTGGCAGGAGGTTTTAGCACAACTGAATCATGCGCTGACCGAATGGGTAGATTCGGTCCCAAAGCACTGTGAGCGTGATGTCTTTGCAAGCCCATGTCCCCAGGTTAACTTTCTGTCAGTGCACTGGTCACCTCACATCGAGGACCCACTGTTTTCGGATCAGTCAGCAACGCTTTACATCACCTACTATATGATCCAGATAACCATTTATCGACCTTTTGGCCCATCGTCTCTTCAATCACCTACGAACATTGTTCCGCATGTCAATATGCCTATCCCCTGTATTGCAATCTGTGTCAACGCTGGCAAATGCGTTTCCCGCATCTTAAAAGCTCAAATGAACCGCGGTTACTCGAACATCCCTACCCTCATCTTGGGTTCACATGTCTGCGCCGCGATTTTACTCATGAACTTTTGGGATTTGAAATGGCAAGAACGCAAGCAGATGAGATGCGACGCGTTTGAAGACATTAAATCCCCTCTATCTCTGGCTATGGCTGAGCTACTCGAAGAAGTTTCAGTTTTCATCGAAGCATTGGAAGCAGTCAAATCTCGCTGGAGGAACGCGGAAATGTACTTGTCAGCGTTAATTACCCTTCCTTTTCGCGAGATTCGCTGAATACTGAATAAACAGGAACGATCTCGGTCATTCATTCCCTCACAGTCTCGGCGGTTTTGAACCAAGCATACCCAAGAATGACCCTCTTTCACGCCATTACCCCCCCAGGTTTGATGATCGCGCTTACCACGACGCTGCTCCACCAGATTATACAATACTTGGGGACTACCGAAACCCCCCGCCAGAATACCGCATTGCTCCACCACCCATCAATACGTACACCTACGATACCCAGGTTGAGCCGTCCGAGCGCAGCCCTCACTTCTTTGAGTACGCTCATATTACTCGATATCCTGTGCCTAGCACTCTGCCATTCCCATCTTTGTCCGCTTCGTGTCAACGCGACCAATCTACGCCATCGCAACCCACCGCGTTTGGATCACAACGGGGTTACGATAGACTTTCCATGGACACGGAACTCAGTGACCGAAGGTCATCAACATCCAGCATCCATTCTCGAACAGCCTCCGTATTTGATGAGAGGGCCATGGACGAGACTTCCACAACACAACAGGACCCCTCTATCTGCCGACAGTACGCCATAGCCAGCCGTGCGCCTTATGGTGGATCTGTTTGTTCTGTGCCGACACACCAAAACATCGTGAGTAACGTTAGTCCTAACCAAACAGGGTATGTGTGTCGGTATGCATTCTTGTGTGTTGCTCACATTACTATTTCATAGACTTGGTTGGGCAAGTGATTGGAATTACAATCCAATCTACGCACATGGACCGAATTCCGACAACGCACTCCTCGAACCTGGTTATTTATCACGAGGCAGAGAGACCAGAAGTTCACATGGCCGAGTTTTGTCTTTTGCCGGACGTTACTGATGCCCAGCATTCTTCCTGCTATAGATTGTTACGAATGTTTACGAAAGGTATGCTACGCTGTACCACTCTTTGACATCTATACATACCATTATAGCCCTACATTACACACCCATATTGTAGTTATACTGTCTCCCAAGGGTTGAGCTGCTAGTCTTGGAGTGCTTACGAGAAAAAAGCTCACTGCTCGTACAAAAACTGTTGTGCATGTACACGTCGCATTGTTAAATAAATCTGACCCAAGTCTCGGCGCGACCCAAGCGTGATTTTCAGTTGCGTGGAAGCCATAGACAATGTTTGCACTTCCTCCTGATCCTTCAATCCGGACAATTTGAACTGTTATCGTGACCATCGACACTTGGTACGTTGTTTCATGTCTGCAACCAAATGGTCCTTAGGCTTCTCAGCGAAGCTGTTTTTACCTCGTGCATATTATTGCTCGCAAAATCCCTACCGAGCGAATACATACCCTACTACTTTGCCCAAATAATGCAAGGGAGACGGGCCACTGTAAACGATCAAGAATCACCGAGAGCGTATGGATTCGTTTGGTTCGGCCAACGCTTCATCCGCCAAGGAATACTTTGTCCCGGACGACGTCACCCGAGTACCATTGCTGGCCTGAACGATGACTTTATGACGAGCGACGGTGGTTTGCGCGACAAATGCAACGATGGCCTAGAGGCGTCGTCGTTGATGGGTCCCAAGTATGTCGTGATGTAAAGACGAGACTTACGAGTACCGTCGCCCCGAACAGCACCCTCTCCTTCCAACGTTCATCCCCCGTGGTATCGTCAAAATGGGGACGTCTCGGCGCCTTGGGTCTATATCGTAGTGGATCCGCATAGCGTTCGCGACTCGTCAATACCTCCCCAGTAATGGTGCTCTTGCCTCGCATCAGATCATACGCCTTGGATATAGACTGAAACCGGGCTTGAGCTATCTCCGCAGGGTACTTTCGAGCGACAGGCGAATCCGGGTGGTAGATGCGAACAAGGTCATAGTCTAATCACAGAAAAAAGATGCGTTGAGTGACCGTTGAACTGCGCAGTGCAGAGCGACCGACATCGTTCTTTTATCTGCTGCTGAGTGGCGGATCTGGGCAGGTGGAAAACTTGGTGCGGTTCAGGATTCGAATGCATAGGGAATGGATACGGGTTAGAACTTGTGGACGCATGCCTGCAAGGCGGATGGGCGACGCAACGCAGAATATTTCGGGTTCGGCGAGTCGATTGTTGGAGGATACTAGAGCACGACATCGAGTGGTCTGAGATGAGGTTTGCCGGGAGTAGAGGTTGATGAACACCCCAAGCTAGCCCGACTCCATTTGTCGGTGGCTCCGTGGGTGTTGCGAATAGAGTTCACACCTGTTCTTACCGGACAAGCCATACACAATGGACACGACGAGTTGCCAGTTTGTTCGACATGTATGTATCTCAACTTTGAACGACATCGATGGCAGCTGCTGCACGCATTTCCAATCCAACACATCTCAAATATTCTTGAATTTATACAAAGCCATAAACAGCAGTGACTCCTGAAACTGATGAGACTCATAACCAACTCCATGGGTATCATTGTGACTTGGCCTGGTATCACGGACAAAGGACTGAGAACGAGATCACGGTCTTGTGAAATTGACCCAGGTGCAAGCACAGCGGGACGGGTCTACTTAACAATCATTCCACACATGACAGATTGATACCAAGAGTCCTGGTGTCTGGCAACTGAACGGAATGTAGTAATATCCATGGGCCGCGGTCAACGGAACCTTATAGACGGCAACGTTCCTGCATTTGATCCTAAAACAGCCGCGCGACAAGTACACCAACGTTGCGAGGGTCAACTTCGGTGGGTATGTTGTGCCTAAAAAGGTATGATGAATGTCATGGGAGGTCGTTATGTTAGATGGTTCATTGTTTACTTCTTCATGAGATCATCGATAGCAGGCTTGATCTTTGCGACATGGCCATCGGAATGGAGGCCCTTGCCTGAAATAATTATTGAGTGATGTCGGCCACGGCTGGTGATCAAGGGTGCGACTTGCCAACAATGAGCCGAATCTCAGCGTCGCCTCTTTGGCGAGCCTCTCGTATGCTCTTATCGGCGTACGAAACCGCCTCTTTGACATACAAGCCGTGGAGATCGATTTCCCCGGGTTTACTGTCCTGTCGAGCATCGCTTGAATAGAGAAAGGAAGGAACGGCGGTCCAAGAGGCCATACCAGGTTATTTTCTGTCGCAAGTCGCGAGGTCTAGTATGGCCCTCCGCGGATACAGGACCGCACTCACGTCTGAATATCCATGCACTGGCTTCAGCATTGAGGCTCTCCATCGTACGTTCATGCTGTTTCCCTTTCTCTGAAAGTTCCTTGGCACGAGCGCCATCACCCCGACTGTAAACTTCATGACTTTCTTGAAAACACTGCGCCATCAAGTCACCATGTTCGTTCGCTTTGGCGCGGAGGGCCATATAATGCTCATCATGCTGGTTAATCTGGTTCTGGTCCTTGAGTGGGGCAAATTACGCTCCGGTAAGCGAGAAGCAGTCCAGAGCAGACGTACCTGATGTGGTCTATGCTCTGGGTGAGACTGGGGTATTGGCTTCGGTTCTTGCTCCTGTGTATGAGTATGTCAAGGGTGCTATCTCGTTTATGATGCATTCGAAGAACAGTTGGCCATCCGAGGGTGCCATATACAGGACAACACTCACTTGGCGGTGATGTTCAGGTACTCGCTCCGGGCGGGTGATTGTCGTTTGTTGATGAGGTGGCCGTTCTGTATGGGGTTTCTGGTATTCGACAGGCGGCTGTTCTCCAGTCGTCGAGCCACCACACAAGACTTTCACCAAGGCAAGGATAATATCCATCAAACCACCCATCGCGAAAGTTGGGGGTGTTCAATGGTGGGGCGAGGCAAACTCGCTCTGCGTACGAGCTGCAGTAGGGGCACGAAGCGAAGGCAGTGCCATTGATGGATGTACATAAGACTATTTGCACTAGGAATTACGACGCGATTCAACCCGACAACACGTATGTTCAGCAACACATTCCCTTGACCGTAGTACCAGTTTTCCAACTCATATATCCAGCCCCACAAGAATATACGCTGGGTTAACCTGGAAGGGCGGTTTAGTGACAACGCTCCCACCGACGTACATGAGTGAATGTAAAAGGTCGTTGAGCCCATTGAACGACTTGTCGAGAACGATCACAAGTGCGGAACATTGCAGGTGTTCATCGGCGAGCTCCAATAGGGCGACGATACTGCATGATTTCGACGTCAGTCAGACACAACTTCAACGATATGAAAATTTACCTTTCGCGAAGGCTGACGGCTGGCGCATTTTTACCATTGACGTAGAGGGTCTTCAGCTTGTCGGGTAATTCGAGGACGACCCCATCGAAACTAGCTCCCATGTTTGGCACAGAGACAACGACGCTTTTAGCAAAAGGTAAAATGCTCAATCCGTTACGAGGAAAGATGTTCAAGAGAAGATCCAGAGCATCCTTAGAATGCTCGGTAAATACACCGTGAGCACCGCCTACGTCGTTGTCATCTGGGGTCAATGGTGGAGTGGGGAGACTATAGAGAGACTCGGATCTTGCAGGGATATATCTTGGTGGCACAGCGGTTGGGATTCGAGTGTTGGCAAAATGTTTATTAATCGGACTTGTTGCTTTCTCGTGAGGGGAAGGCGAAAACGATGAATCGGGAGATTGGGAAATTATGGGCGCCAGACCGCCTGTCACACAGTCTGACGACCCTCCGTCAGGAGGGCATTTTACGTTAGGGATGTCAAAAGCGCCACTGAGAGGAGATAAGTCAGCATGTGCGGTTAGCGACAGCAACGAAGGGACGTACTCTAGGTCCGCCAGAGAACGTAGTAGAGTAATAGTACATGTCGTTGCTGCCCTGCATGTGGCAGACGGCAAGTACCCTCGGAGTGTTGTCGGAAGTGAATGCCCCATCTCCAACGGCATGACGGCCGTTGCTAAATAAAACAAGAATATAAGAGAAAAGATACGCCGCATCAAAGTGTACGAACGTGGGGCAGAGACTAAATTGTTGTTGCGAATGATTGGAGATAGAATGCTGCGACATGTTCTTCCAACGTGACTGCGGATACGGGTGATGTAAAATTGCTATAGACACAGAGACATGAATGTTGTTGGCGGCATCGAGACGAGAAGGGAAAGTACCTTGTTTGTTGCGAGTGCAATAGAAAGTAGCTGGATGGTGCTGGTGCAAGGGTTGGCACAACGGCACCACCTAACATCGGATGTCGTCGTGTCCCCCGGATACCCCATCCAGCCCCACAGCCCCACATCGCCCACCACACAAACTACATCGCGGCGAGGACCTGTTTCGCTGATAGCTCAAACTAGTGAGGGGTATCAGATGCGCAACAATCCGTTTCCCCACACTCTTCTCGCGACTGTTGACTAGTGGGCGGTTGTGCCGATGGGGTGGGTGTCTGGGGTCATCGCCACGAGTTCAGGGCAGGCTGTGGCACTAGCCGTGTGCCGGGTGACTGCGATATCGACGAGGACACTGTCCAACATCGAACTCAACGCCGTCAACTTGATCAGTGAGTATCTCCTCCCCACCAATCCTCTCCGCGGGGACAACACACGCTCTGTCACGATCCTCGCAAGCATTGGACGCGACCTGGCTGCCCCCCAGCTGGATGTCTCTCTACCGTACCGGATGTCACGCCTTACTGATCCTGTGAACACAGTATCTTTTGAGAACGAATATGGCTGACGCAACACGAGGTCGGGGTGGATTTGGACGAGGCCGTGGTGACCGTGGTCGGGGCCGCCGCGGTCCACGTCGTGGGGGTCGCAAGGACGAAGAAAAGGATTGGTATGTATTGAGATCCTTGCCCGAGGATGCAGTTTAACCGGCTACGCGCAGGGTCCCCGTCACCAAGCTTGGACGTTTAGTCAAGGACGGGAAAATCAAGTCTCTGGAGGAGATTTACCTATTCTCCCTACCCGTGAAGGAATACCAGATCGTCGACTTCTTCCTGCCAAAGCTTAAGGACGAAGTCATGAAAATCATGCCTGTTCAAAAGCAGACTCGCGCTGGTCAGCGTACAAGATTCAAAGCCTTCGTCGCTATCGGCGATTTCGACGGACATGTCGGACTGGGTGTTAAATGCGCCAAGGAAGTCGCCACCGCTATCCGCGGCGCTATCATCCTAGCCAAACTATCTGTGATCCCGGTGCGGAGAGGTTACTGGGGTGCTAAGCTTGGTGAACCACACACGGTGCCATCCAAGGTCAGCGGTAAGGTCGGGTCTGTCACGTGCAGATTGATTCCTGCCCCACGGGGCACTGGTATCGTGGCTGCGCTGGCCTCCAAGCGACTGCTGCAGTTGGCTGGTGTGGAGGATTGCTACACGCAGTCCAGAGGATCGACGGCTACGATGGGTAACTTTTTGAAGGCCACGTTTGTCGCTGTATGGTTCACCTTTACTTCTTTATCACATTGCTTATACCTATGGCAGATTACCAAAACATACGCGTTCCTCACGCCCGACTTGTGGCGAGAGATACCCGTCACGAAGGTGCCCTACGATGAGCACAGCGCCCACTTGCAGCTCACGGCAGGCAAGAAGGCATATTAGTTATGTGAGGACGACTTCTGTTGTTGTTGTAGTACTCTCAACCCATCGATTGTTATGCATTGTGGATTTGGATATCGGGTTGTGTGAGATGAGTGCGTGCGCCGCGCCGCCGCATTGTGGTGCAGAAAAAAACACTTGGCCATTGTTAGCAACGCAGACAAGACTACGACCGACAAATTCGCCGTGCTCGAGCGGTATGACAACGTCGACAAGTTTTTTTTCTCGCCGAGCATTTGCAAACAAGGATGTGAAACTGGAGCGGCGGGAAGAGAGACATTCTCCGAGAGCAGGATATATGCGCATTCAGAATGCCAAAACGATTATTTAGTGTCCATCTTGTCCATCCTCGTTCCTCCTCCACACTCTCCCCCATGCGACCATCTCTCCGCCCGCCCCCCCTCGACGACTTCCCGTCTTCGCCCTCGTCGTCCGCGTGGAGGTCAGTCTCCCCCGTCCCGCCCTGTCAGCTACTCATCCAACCCGTATGTTTTCAGTTCCACTCGTTCGCAGTCCCCAAGCTCGGCCACCCAAGACCATCTCTCCCCGCCTACTCCAGAATCCTGCTTTTCTCCCGCCCCCACCATTGTCACTCCGGAGGAGTTCACTCTCCAGCTTGATGCACAATTTGACAAAATAGTGGGAGGGTCGCCCCACAAATCCTCTATCGCACACCTATTACCACAGCCCTCGGTTCCATTTTCGAAAACGGGCCCGTCTTTCCCGTCCGAGGACGATGTGAGCAAGGTACAGGTATTTCTGAGGAACAGTCGCTGGGGAACCATGTACGACCAGTTCGAAAGCTCCCCACCCCTTCGTCCTCACAACGCGCCTCGCGTCCCGCCAGTGTCGCAAGATAGTGCCAGTGACGCTTTCTTCCGAGGGGTTGCTCGCTCTGCCCTTGTGGACCCTAGCGAGGACCCTGATCCTTCACGCTATAGCCTTCTTATCCACGAGGTTAGCGTCCTTGTCGGGCTGGCTGCAGACGATGACCACCTTTCACCCGGTGACTGTTGTCCCCTTGTTCCCGATGGGCCAAAACAAGTACCCGACATTCTACCCCTCAGTCTTACTCCCACCAAATGTCTTGCTCCTCGCAAACACACGAACGCTGGTCATCCAGGCCCCACGAATATGAAGGTCCAAGTTCATCCATCCACTATTCCCACCTCCCCAAGCATTAACCCGTGCGCGGACAATTCCAATGCAACCCTGCACAACGAAAAGCTTCCGCAAGTCACATCAAGAAACCCTGTGACCCCAATCCCTCGCCATAAGGGTGCTGATGCTGTCCGTCCATCTCTATCCCCACGTCGACGCCAAGGACAGGTATTTCACTTTGAGCCGCCTCCCAGTAACGCGTACCGCCGGAACGCAGTCGACCTAGACGAAACATTTGTTCATCCCCGTGAACCTCCACCGAAGCCGACTCTGAATCCTCCGGCCAACCGGTGCTCCTCACTAGATAGACTAGAATGCAGTTTGCGGAAATTAGAGGCACACGCACCGGGAAATCATCGCAAGTCTCAGTCCGAAGGACGGTCCCCCGATCATGTCGTACAATGGAAGGATAAACGCCCATCTCTCCCCCCTCCACGGCGCTTGAAAAAACAGCAATCGACCCACGATGTTATGTATCGCAACCCGTCACGTTCTGCGGTTGATTGTCACTTCCCGGGTCCTCCGCCTGTACCAAGACCGATACCGCATCACCAGTACGTCATGCCGCGAACCTGCCCAGCAGTCCCCTTGGACGACAAGCGTCGCGAGGAAGATCACACTCCCGGTTCATTCATGGACATGGATATCCCTCTCGAGGGGGCCTCGCAGAAACGACCATCCTCTTTTCGTCAGGTAGCGAGCAAGGAGAAAATGAAGAGTCTGGTCAAGGTCGCCAGGAGAGTGAGCCGAGGGATAATTGCATGGGGGAAGAATTTGACGGGAACCACAAAACCTTCAGTTAATGTGCAAGAAACAACCACTGTCCAGAGCGCCCGTGTCTAATACTGTCTGTCATTAATCATTATCGGTTCATGCGCATAACTATAGCTTAGCTTAATACTCTCCGATGTATCTGTAGTAACAAACTAGTCCAGTAGTCAACTTTACGATCTCGTGTATGCTCTACGCTGTACTCTTTTTGTGTCTACTAGTATTATCTTGATATGTTATGACCAGCTCAATTGGTCATTTTGGCCATTCAATCGCACCTTTCCGATTGCTAAATGGATGAAATTGCAAGTGACATACTTATGCGTGCCAGGTACATGATAAAGATTGTGCAGAAATGATCACCTCGTCCAACACCACGAGACCGCAGTAACCATAGGCAAAATAGAGCGAACAAGGTATCCAGATATTACGAAATGAAAAAAAAGGCTTATGTGGTGAAAACGGACAAGCCTAACTTCCGACCTTTTTCACCAACAGGGGACACTGACTGCCTTTCTTGAATTGACCAGAGACGTAGGGACGCGTGAGCACACTGAGACGACCTGGGATGAGCTGTTCTGTGGGGAGCGAAAGAAAACGTGGCTGCTTACACGTTGGCTTTGCAAACTTTCTTCGTCTCGGCGAAAGTGAAGCTGGTCAAAAGAATGTACAGAAATGTCTTCATCTCAATCATCGAAAAGCGCATGCCGATGCAGGACTATAAGGTCGTGGGTCACCATGCATATCGATGGACATCAATAGAAAAGAGAGACGTACCCTAGGACCGGCCGAGAATGTGAGAAGGTTGGAATAGAGCCCTGGCAGCGCCTCGACAGCTTCAGGTAGATGATCCCAGCGCTCAGGGCTAACAATCAAAGTCGGTCGTAAGCGTATTTTCAATGCCCTCGATCAAATACTCACTCAAATTCCCATGCATTCTCGCCCCAAATTTCTCTGTCCAGATTGAAAGCCTCTACAGGAACATGTACGAATTCCCCCTTTCGTATATGGATGGACCTCTGATCCGATATGCTCCCGTCGCGGAGATGCACAGGGCATGATGTCGGTACCTCGTCATCTTGAGTGGCAACGCGCAAAGAGGAATGTACTGGTGGTACAAGCCGCAATGACTCGCGAGCTACGTTATTCAGGTAGTGATGGTTGGATATTACGGTGTGCAAGGATTCGATTTCGTCCGTTGACAAGCGAGACAGTGGCGTTGAGGGCACAATGTGGAGCAGCTCAGCACGAAGACGAGTCTGAATTTCAGGATATCTCGCCAGCAGGACCAAAGTCCATGTGACAGCAAGGGATGTGGTATCAGAGCCAGCAAACATGAATGTGTTGATGTTGTGAAGGATGTCTTCGTCTGAAATCCGCTGATCAGGAGGCAAGTCTGTTGCCAGGTTTGATTTCACTAGAGAGTCTCGTCAGATTGAGCTTCTCGGTAGAGAGCTTGCCAATCACCCACGCAAGAGACTAAGTAAATCCTTCTCGGTGTGCCCGGTGCCGCTTTTCTCGCATTCCATAATTCTGGCTTTCTTTGACTGAACGAGCTTGCCGGCGACCCGGTTAATGACAGTATGACAACGTTGGATCGTCTTGACCCGTTCGTCCGGCTGTGCGAAAGGTATGTCACGAAACACTAAAACGGCGTTGTGCTTACTCACGAACAGTACGTCGAGAATGGGGAAATATATCCCAAGTATTGCTCGAATTCCATCACCCTGAGCTATTTCAAACATCTCCTTGTAAGCAGCAAAGAGCTCGTCCGATTCATTTTGGATGGCGTTGAAGTGATAATCAAATCCTGCTGACATGTTACTTTGTTGTATGCACCAACCAAGGAAGATCTCACCCGCTAGGCCGATCACGTCAAATGTGGCCCGACTGATCCAATGACATACATCAATTTCAATGCCCTCCTCTCTGGTAGGAGGCTTGTCCAGAAGTTCGGACCATTTATCTCGGAGCTCATACCCCTTTTGAAACACGAGTGGCACGAGTGCTCTCAAGTTTTGAATGGAGAACGCGGGTGTGGCAACCCGTCGTTGACGCTTGTGAACATGACCTTCTGCAGCAAGCATACCACAGCCGATGAGACCTGCGATCAATCTGCGTGACTGCCAGGGTTTCTCGTAGATGGTACTATTCTTGAGCACATGGTACATAGAAGCAGGATCGAGGGGAAGGAGACGGTCTTCCCACTATAATGTAGTGCAATAAGTTGGATTCCAGAGACAGCCTCGAACACACCTACAGGGCCAATTCCCCTTATGCGTATGCTCCTGCCATATGCCTTGACATACTGGGCGTGGGTCTTGGGGGACCTAGACGGACTAAGGAACGATGATGAGTGCAGGACAAATGACAATGGAGTGCAAATACACACTCGAGCACAAAGGCCATGTGGTTTCCGAAGAGGGTTCGCACAGGTGGTCCAGCCAGTCTCCGGAGTGGGTTGCGTTGAGGGACTGTGGAGACATGATATACAGCAAAACCGAAAGTAAGGGCTAACATGGCACATATGAGACTAGGGCCAAGTGTTGTTAGCAACATCGTTGACATCAGTAGGAGAATCGGAGTCGAACGCTGAGTACTTGAGTAGCAAAGTCGAACATTGCAAACAACTGTGAATAATGTTATTGTTGGCCATCTATTGTTTGAGCCAGTTTTCCGCTATCAGAAACTGTAAATTGGAGTAGAAGGTCACCATCAAGTGGCTCATGGCTTTGAAAGACAGGTAAACACCTGAACACGAAATGGCATAACTAGAACATGAACATGATCTCGAACGAGTTCCGTAGCGCTGCTCTGCCAAGCCCCCCAGATCGACCCCACCAGCCTATCCATTGCCGGCACCCGGATCTCTCGCCCCAAACGAGTTTCGAGACCGCTTCGCCTACACTTTTACAAGTGCTCCTCCGTGACCTCCCTCTCCGGCTGCCTGTTGATAACCTGGCCCTCATCCAGATATTTGGACCGAACTGGAACCAACATTGGGGCACTGAACGCACGAACAGGTTCTCGGGTGCAAGACACGACCCGCGGGAGACTAAACTTTGTGCATCGACGAGTACTCGACAAACGCCGAGCCGGACTGGTATTTCCAAGTACACACCACCACTGTGCCATCTTATCAAACTGTTTGCAAATGGCCGTCGCCATGATACAGGATTCTATTGTATCAATCAAACTAGAAACCGGAGACAAAACTCGGAATCATTGGAAGCATCGAAGGTGGTGAAGGAAACTCGTCCAGACTAACCGCACTGAAGCTCCCACCAAGCATCGCCAGACTCATTTCCCGCTCAACGTAGTCCTTGCCACCTCCTGCGTCCGGTGCGGAAGGTGAGCGTGAAGGACCACACTCGAGTTCCCCACGCGTTGACCCGAGGTTTTGGCTGTCACCCAGGGCCTTCAAGCTGAGAGAAAGTAACACTCCTTTGTTCATCTGCATGCTCCTTGTTTGTGCCCGTCTCAGTTCAAATACCTCTTCCCTGAGACTCTCCCTATCATTCCCGCCTTCAAGGCTCTCCAGTGATGCCGTCGACGACCTACTTGATTCGCCCCCGTCCAAAGTCATATCCGGAGCCGAGCTTCCTAACGACTTGGCGTCCTCGTCCCTTGTCCCTGCCTTGTGTATAGTTTGGCGATCCTGCGAACCACGTCGCTCTGTTGTCACTGGCGATTCCGGTGCATTCAAACCCTCCAGAAGCATGCCATGCAACGACTTGGGTTGTTTCGTCTGAGCGGCCGGCACCACAGAGTCAGGCTCGGGCGATCGTTGGAGTGTGACACCCAGGATGACTGCAATGTCCGTTTGGCTTTCGCAGTCCTCAAGTTCTTCCGGTATGCGAGACAAGACGGTGCGAGGTGGTGCCACGTAGAGCGAAACTGGGGGGAAGTCGGACCAGGTGGTTTGTGCACTTGCTACCGGTGGAGAATGTTCAACGCGACGTTCGACCTGCTCTGGACGCGATCGGCGATTACACAGAGCCCGGGACAAGCTGCGGATCGGCCAGACATCAGACAGCCTCCGTCGACGCTCCCTATTGAGAACGGGTGGTGGTCGAGTGAGCGGGCTCAACGTTTTCTTGTCGTATGGAGACTTTTCGCGACTCGTTTCCATACGCCGCTGTGGCGACCCGGTCCTGTTCTTGGTGGGCTTGGACTTTCGGCGTCCAAAGCACCTCGAGGGCGGAGGGGAAGCTTTTCCCCCTGTGGACCTTGCTCGCCTTCGCAGCATTTCCCCTCCAATGACCAAGCCGATGAGCCCACCCAAGATGAGGACGACGACGACGACCGCCGCTACTATACTTCCTGGTATATCTCCAGTTGGATTTGGCTCTTGAGGTTGATTATCCCTCACTGGGATAACTGATGGTTCTGGGGCAACCACGACTGACTCGGATGGCGAAGGAGCAATTGGAGGTAGAGGTGGACCTTCGAGAACCACTGATGGTTGTAGTACGGCGTCCAGAATGCGTGGCTTGGGTTGTTCAATGCGCAAAGCTGAGGATTGCCCTGGTGGATGAAGGGATAAAGGCGGCGCCTGACGACGGACGCGGCGAAGGTGTCTGCCAAAAGAGGGGTTCGATGAATGGATAAGGATGGGTGAAGGTGTGGGCGCCATTGTTGCACTGGCTCAGGTCGTTTACTGACGATAGAAAGTACACTCGGAGTATCATAAATACGGTGGCGGCTGACGGTGACCAGTCCTTCCGGTCAGCCAGGGGAGCCAGGATTGCGGCTGACACCAGGTTAAGTTCGAGTCATCGGCGGACTATTCCGTACCCATACTCGTTGGATTGGCAGTGGTTGAGCCACAGATCATCTCAACATTACCTCCCCGAATTGCTTAAATCTGGGTGTCGAGCGACTTCAGAATACAGCTGAGACCTGCAAGAAACTTGTTCCAGATGGATAGGCGCGGGCACTCTGCTTGGAGGCAGAAAAGAGCTTTCGGACAGATTGATCAGATAGGTCGCCCACAACAAAGTGGCATACATTTGAATGCCTTCTTATGTTACATCACAAGGTTCAACCAATAAGGAATGAAACACAATAGGACCGTTGAATGAGACGATAATTCATCGGCAGATTAAGTCAGCATTCCCCTGCAAAGATCAATCAGTATCATGACAGCCATCCGAGATGAGGACACATACGCGATGCCAGCAGTTTGCAGAGTCCTGGAGGCGCAAATGTGAGGCAGTGACGGGTTTAGAAAAGTAAATAGGCTCACGAAATAAATCCGCACATCATGGCTGAAGCAGCGAGCCTCGCAATGGTTTTTGCCTGCGACGGTGCGACGGCGCTGAGCACACCAATCTGGATACCCAGCGAACCCAGGTTTGCAAAACCACAAAGCGAGTACGAAGCAATCGTGTATGCGCGCAGGGAGAGAGGATTGGAGCTAGCCTGGATAGCTTGAAGTTCTGGACCGAGTTCATCAAGTATATGACCCCCCGAATTAACCAATTACGCACCGAGATAACCTGCAAACTCGTTTTCAATCAATTTCGTGGAAAGCAGCTGAGATACACGTAGGATCTCGGCAGATGGTACACCTAGTTAGGAAATTCATGAAAATGTTAGCTACAGATAGATTTGGACCCGTTACGGACCAAGAAAAAACACAATAGGGTATCCGATATATCCCAAAATAAGTTGCAGAGTGAGTTGGTGAATTCCGAACCCGCGGCCAATCCAAGTCAATATGCCATTGATAGTTGCGATAAGGGACAAAATGATAAGCACATTTGTCCTGTATAGAACCACATCAGCACGTGGAATGCTCGTATGAAGGAGAAATCCGACAAAATTTGCCCCGCGACATTCAATCCGAACAAGCCACCTTTAGAAAACGCGTGAAGTGCGTTCACAGGAGCATCCTCGGGTTTCTCTTCTCCACGATCGATGACAATACGTCCGCGGGTTACAGGTACATCCACTTCTGGGACACGCATTTTGCTGATAGCTATGGAGGCAGGGATACTCATGACAGAAGATGTCACAAGATTCTGGGGAGGAACACCAAGTGAAATGTATGCACTGAGGACCGCACCGGAGATAGTCGAAAACCCTAAGTAGCCTTTGTCAATGACAACCTCCACTGGCGAGCTACTGACACTCACCGGATGTCATGGTAAGGTGAATTTCAGATGGTGTCATAACGTCCACATATGGCTTGACTAAACAAGCTGACTCTCCTTGGCCAACCCATGGCGAGGCAGAGGCGACGACAGCCTCGGCACCAGAGACATTCATCAGTTTGAAGAAGAACCACGCGCTTGTTTGGCTGGTGACGAGATCTAGTGACACAAAAGATTGTACTTACAATCCTTTGAGAATCCATTGCATTACTCCGAGCTGCACACGCCATTAAACACCAGGACCGACAGAGAACCAGAAAGACCCACAAAATAAAACATTTGCACAGTTGCAATGAAGAATATAATGGCTGCAAGCTGTGATCCATTAGTATTGCAGAGGCACACAAACATTATCAACTAACGGTATTGACAAAGAACCAGTCTTTGGCGATAGTTTCGGCATCAAAGAAGAATTGTGCACCAACGTATGCCTGCGTTAAGAAGTCATACGCAAGACTCGCGATGTAGTGGAACAGTGAGTAGCCAGCGCCCGTCTTGAGCACAAAAAGGGCAGTAGCCTGTTGAATGAACAGCCCGACAATGACAGTGGGCCTTGACACTTTCAGGTGACTGGACAAGTCAAAACCACAGCACCTACCAACATATGGCAGAGCGGTTGGTAGAGGAAAGGTAGAAGCCGCACTGGAAAACGAACAAACCCAGTACGGAGATCGCTCTATGGCCATAGTCATTACCCTGTGTTGTGGGTCAATATTGATGAGATTTATTGGATATTTCTACGCACCTCAGCAAGCGGCATACCAAAAGCGGATCCGAAGACAATGGCGAGGAGGCACAGCCAACCGACGGTCAATCTCAAATAGCGGGGCAGACGGTACCAAGGCTCCTGGATCAAAGGGACCCATACAGCGGCTATTGGTCGTGTGACTGCTGAGTTTGGGATAAACCGAAACGCGATGACCCTGGAAGTGAAACTCGGTAGGCCCTTGAAACCTGTGATAAGTCTTGCACCTACGTTAAAAAGAACCAAGCAAAGATGGTCTGTACGACCCTACAGGACCTTTGAGTACGCACGGAGCATCCAGGGGGGTGCGCACTTGCCATCTACCGCGCGTCGCTTCCAGCACCGTAGAAGAAATCCACCAGCCAAGGATTAACGCAGCTAGGCCGATAAGAAAGACGACCCGCAGATTCTTATCGAGTCCTCTTTCTTGGGCTTCCTTGTCGTTTTCACTGATTGCACCGACGCGTTCGACGTCTACCTTTTCTTTGACACTTGATGCAGTTGATGGTTTCCTCTGAACTGCCTGGTAGCCGTTATCCGCAGCTGGGTGGGTGTCGGCCATCATTCTGCTCGGCGAAAGAGAGGAGAGGGGAACCAAAGGTATAAAGCCGTACTTGTAGTACTAGGACCGTGGATGATCCAGCGTGCTTCACTGTCGGGATCGCACGGTGTGACGTGTCCCTTGTCCGCGTGATCGCGTAGAAAGACGATAATGGAACTCTACCGTGAGTTCGTCTTCAATGTAGACAGTCCAGTGTTGTTCCATTGAGCACTCTCTGGCTAGGACTCGACCACCCGAAACCCGGGTTACTTGTTCCCAAGCCTTATCGCGCACTACCTTTCCTTGTACGCTCCCAAGAAGGCCGCACCGGCAGCAAGAACGCGCCAGGTCTATACTATCACTGTTATCGGTTATCGCATTGCTGTATCACGGGATTGTGGTCGGCGACTAGTTTGGGGTCGGGTGATAAACGTCAATGATATACACAGGGTATAACAATGCCCTGGATATATATGTCAGTGCGAAATGGTTATTATCATGACATCTGGAACACGAAAATTGTCAACGTCACATTGCTAGCCAATTGCAAAGCCAGTAAATGTTAATGAAGTCTTTACACTGTACATGCACGACCAGTGGATATGTAACTGGTGTAGGTCTCGCAAACCCGGTGGAACCATTCACGGCGCCACGCCCCGTTCTCTTTATCACACCTTCAATGCTTTGATCGACTTACCACTGGCAATTGCAAGCCATTCACCGGGGGCCGTCGAGTGACCGGTGTTCATCGTCATACCAGGGATTTGCGGCGACCACGCAAGGTTCGTCACCTCACTACTCGCCGAATACGCCATGACCGGGTCAGTGACAATTCTCTTCTTCACATCTGGTCGAGGGGAATTCAGCCGTGAATTTGCCGTACGAGGTGAAGTTGCTGTCTGGGTGTAACCTGCAAGGTCCCACAGCAACACCTGACAATCATCGCCTATTGATACGTGTCAGCTGGATATTCCGATACTCGCTATCAAAGTACGTTTACTTGCGGTGGCGAGAAGGGGCCGATCCGTGGTACTCCACCCCATCGAATTTACTTGGCCGCGGTGACCTCTCAACTCAAAAACTGGCTGCCCTGGACTTCGCATGTCCAAGATCTGCACGTCTGTCCCATCCATGTGGAAAGTAGACATGTAATTCGAGTCAGCAGGATTGAATGCGATACGCAGCAATGGGGAGGTTGGGAGGCGAGTGGATGCTGTCGGAGCGGGAGCTCCCTTCGGCATCGGTGTCTCATAAAGGATGGTAGAGTGCTCTAAACTCCGCAAGTCGAAAGCACGAAGACTCCCGTCAGCACCAACTGAGACGAATATATCTGTGGATCCCGGAAGCCAGGCAACGTCATAGACTTCCCGGTCGTGTGCGATAAGCTGCGTGATGGCCGTTGCGGTGTCGATATTCCAAACCGTACACGTCGTATCGATAGACGATGTCACAACAAGACTAGGTGCCTTTTCGTTCCAGGAAAAACTTGTCAGGGGCGCACCCGTATTCTGGCTTTGTACCTTTGATTGCTACAGAAGGATCAGTACAAACTTTGAACTTGGAAAGCGCGGGCCTACTCCAGATAAGGCGGTTTTCAGAGTCAAACGATGCCCACCGCCACTGGGCTGTCTCCCTACATATGCGGATGACGCGGGCGGTGCGTCTCCGAAGTATTCCCAAACTCTCAATGCATCGCCAGTGGTGGCGAGTAACTCAGCAGATGGCGCCTTTCCTGACCAAGGGAAGCCTCCTGCGCTGGCAGGTTGCCATTGCAAGTTCGTAGCAGGGTATCCGTGATTTGCCTCGACGAGGGTAACAAAGTCAGGGTAGTCGGTGTAGTCGTCCTCCACGAGAACTCGCTCGTCCTGAAGTCCGACGATTGCGATCCGGTTGCGATAATCCTCTGAGAAGGAGGCGATGCCGAGACGAAATGCGGATCGAGGACGAGACTGATGGCCGGGCGCTGTGGACTTGCACCAGTCAATGGCATGGACGGGCCCTCGCTGGTGTCAGACTACAGCCAACATGCGATCGTAGGTGAACTTACAAGGTGCTTCGTATTGAAGCAGTGTCGTCTGGGTCATGAGGGGGGTTGAAGCGGATGTTCGTCTACATGTGGCTGTGAAATGTCAGAGGTTTGCACTTAGACCAGCCAGATCTCACTATCACTTAGGGACGTCACTCCAACTTGGGAATCAGAAAGCACGATTGCTCAAGCATGGCATGTTTTACATCAAAGCAACTATGTACAAGACAGCATGTCAGAGGCAGAAGGCCTGGTGTAGCAGCGCAATAGTCGTAGATAGGAAGCAGAGGCAGAATTGACTTTTGTGAGGATTGTATGGTGCGTCGAGTCGAAAAGTGTCGGGATGCTGATGGGAGATAAGAGGGAGAGATCGGAGTAAGAGGTGGTAGGGGAGATAACCGGATAGTTGCATCGACAGGCGCTTTCGAGTTTTCGGGTGCAGAATGTCCAAGAGGAAACCATGAGCGACACAATTAGCAAAATAAAGAAAGATAAGAAAAAAGGTGGCGAGAGCCGGGTGAGCGGAGTTTCTCGCAATTTAGTCGGTATCGACCATGGATATCGCACCACATTGTTCGCAGAAGCTCCACATCGTTCTTGAACCGTCGACACCGGGTGAACATGCGACACGAAGCTTGGGAATTTGAGAGCAGTGAGAGCTAACAAAATCAAAGCATGAATGAACAGGCCAGGACGCTGTCAAATCACTAAAATAGTGAAGCCGCTTAGTTCACTTACCCGTGGTGCGAAAGAGTGCTGACGGGTTGTATCAGACCCACGACCTTGGGGGACTCGGAAGGGTCGAGAGTAGGCTGATGCATGCCGTATCTGGGGTAAAGAGCTAATAATACGATGAAATTGTTGATCAAGTAAGGACCTGGAGGGAAGCACAAGCACTCACGAGAATTGTAATCAACCGCTTCAGACAAGCCAAATGAACTGCTTGATGTGCTAGCGGTGGATACGAGACGGGTGTGGTGGTTCTCAGGGAAAAATTGCTCCGAGTCAGAAGAGGAAGAATCAGACATAGCAACGTCATGGTCGGGCTCGTAGCCGGGGAACGGAACCAATTTCAGCTGTTTGACGGTCTGACAGATGGTAAATATATGTGAGGTACAGGAGGTCTGGAGACAGACCAACCTGGGGAAAATCCTCAGAAGAGTCCAAGTCAAGCTTGCGTTTCATAGCCATGTCTGATAACAAGAGGGGAGGGGGACTTTACGGAGTAGAGAGCCAGACGCCAGAAGAGGAGTGGTTCTTGAGAAAGGAGAGCAATTCAACTTACCGCTCTAACTTATAGACTCTCTGGTTTGGTAGTATTTGTCCTCTTCCGCGGAGTTTTAAGAACGACGGAATTCAAAATTCCTGTGCCGAGGCGCCGGCGCCACTCTCTCCGCGCAATGCCGGAATCCTCCGATTGGCTACTTGGCTTGCGCGAACAGATCTGGAAATTTGGTAAACCCTCCGCGAGATAGTGTGACATACTGTGACAAGGAATGTCTGTCACCCCGTTTCTGTGACCAGGGATATTTGGGCTGTCACGCTGGCTGCTGTCGTGGCATTCATTGCCAACTTGACCTGCCATGTCAGACATACCACTGCCAGCTGTCCTGGGCCCCCTTCTCAACTATTTGGATGAACATCTCCCACCAGAGCTTTACTCGTTTATCACTTCATTCCTCTCACACTCCTTGGCCCTCCTCACTGCGTTTATATCCCTCGTCTCTTCCTTGGTCGCATCCAAACCTTGGGAGTGGAACGCACAAGCTATCATACCACCCTTCATCAGCTTCCTAGCGGCGTATCTCGCACTGGTTAGCCTGTACAGGACGACAAGCTGGATATTCAGAACCGTGTTCTGGTTTATCAAATGGGGGATGGTAATCGCTGTTCTAGCAGCGGGCGCAGGCTGGTATATGGGAAATGGAGGGAGAGATCTTGTGTCGAGCCTAGGCGCTGTTCTTAGTGCACTTAATGGCGGTGACGGTGAGGATACTGGTGTACGTTTCCCAGAAGCAACGCCTCGCACCTCGAAGCGTCGCACGAAACCATGGGAATCCTTTGAGAGTCAATGGCAATATCGGGAGGACAACCCAACTCAAGCTCGGGACAGCGACGCTCAGAAAATCATGTCTGACATTGTGGCAGCAGCAAATCGTGTCTTGATGGATGGTGGATGGTGGAACGCAGCTAAAAGTGTATTCACCCAAAGTGATCCGCAGAGTGGAGAGGGGGGTCGTTCTACTGAACGGAAAGGCGATGGGTCGTCACGTAGATAACTCTCGTATGTTGCTTAGCATTTCGATAATGATAGCCAGGATTTCCAAGGAAAGAGTATATCGTCGAGCTAGGAACAAGCCTGTACAAGTATCGACTGTAGAATCCTGGTTTCTTCTAAGCTTTTGTTCCCCCGACAGCTTGGGGGTGCGTGTAGCGATAGCTTTTAAAAGGGTGAAAATACTTTCGTGTGATGTCAGACGGATTCCTTACTGAGCAATGCGAGCTAGTTGGCCGAGACCGGTTGCGCCCACGAACAAATTGACCTTGGAATATTGGTCACAGGGAACTGGAGAGTGTCGGATGAGACTTACCGCAGCGAGGCTGTAGTTGACTGGTATGATGACAAAGGAATACCGCACCCAGATCACTCCCGTTGCTGCCAATGCTGATAGGATGCAAATGAGCATATATACATTGCCGTGCAAGTCAGAATTGTAGACACACCGAGGTTCTGAGATGCGCTCAGTTTGTCCGCTGGTCGGTTTAGGTCTTTCAGACCTGCAGCAACCAAACACCATTTCATCAACGGGGCCCAAAAGAACACAGTCTTGGGACCTATTTGCGCAAGCGGGGTAGCATAGTTTTTGTGAGTCCCGAGCTGGACGTCAGCACCGTTACGAAGTAGAAGTTCTCGAAATACGAACCGGCTGGGTGGTTCATGAATGCAGAGAATCGGGAGGCTCCCGCTGATGCTGCTGCGCCCGACATGTTATCCACACAATGATGAAGAGGTGATACGGGAACAATCGCGTGTGATGCGCAACTTCACTAGAACGTGACAGGTGACGAGTGTGACGAGTGACTAAGTACGACGGGACCCGAAACAGCCTCATACTATGGCGCCCCCGATCCATTTATCCGCCAGGTTCTCCCAGCATCCCGTCAACTGCATGTGTCTCCCCGGACAAGTAACCAAAAATACGGCACCCCGTTCATCGAGGGTCCGCAGACCAATCCAATCCTCCGTGTATAATGGTTGGAGCTTCATGGGCACGATATTCTTCCCCTGAACGTGTGGTCCAAGGTGCTCCTGTTCTGGAAAACGATGGGAAATGTAGTGCATATTTTGCTCTGGCGGAGCTTCGGATCCAAACCATGCACTCTCCTTGGGGACCACGGTCTCATCTTCCGCAAAGAGGACAAGAATAAGGTGTTGTAGCGAAGCAAGATTTTCAGCATAGGCTTGCTTTCTCGCAGACGGAAGTAGAACCTCGTTGTTGATATCAGCGAGGAAACTGCCTGACGACATATACGATGACAATCGTGCTGAATCCCTGAAGTATTGCGCCTGTCGGGTTCATGAGTTTCATACGAGTAGGATGGTATATTAATTCGCCCAACCTGTACCAGATTCTCCTGTGCCCATTTACTATATACCCCAGTCTTTGCGGCACGGCGAGCGACCTGACACAGCAAATCAAAGGGACTGCACAATGGCAGATCAGAGATGCCCATGTGTTGTGATCCGAAAGTGATGAGATTGTGCACAGGTGGTGTGTTATTTCGCTCCACATATGCGCGCAGGAACTGACCGCCTTGAGAGAAACCGACGGCATCAAACCCTCTGTTAAGCTCTGGAACCGAGGTAAGCTGCTCAGCGACAATGGTGAGCTGTTGATCGACATTCCCGTACTGAGGTCCCTCAGTAAACAAGGTTCTTTAGTGGATAGGTCACTCACGAATCCGGCACGTTGATCTGCTTCTGCGTCCTGGTCGATGTAGACGGAGTGGACGAAGATCCCAGGGTGCATCTTCTTCACTTCGCTTTCAAAATGGACCATACCGGGAGAGGCATATGCATCACCAAGACCATGCCATACTACTAGGGGTCGAACGTCGTTGATGGCAACAGCGTAGATGAGGCCGGTCAGCGCCAGACATACGCTGACCAGGGTGAGCATAGCAAGCAGTAAACGATATATAATTATTGGCTGACTACGCTGAGAAATAGCTAATACACGTTACATAATTCTGCCAACTCAATTCTCAGGGAGATTACTTGACTTTACGGCGTGTCGAAACACGACGACGACGAACTTGACGCGTCGCGTGCGAGTCGCCCTTTCGACCCCGAGCTTCAAGTCGCCTATCCAATCATCCCATTCCATAATTTGGTCTTCAAGGATGGGCACAAGCACTGTAGATTGTCTCGTGCATACGAGTGCGGTGATTCTCGGGACTACGTGATATTTTTGGAGATAAAACTCTGGAGTCTGCCTGGCAGCCTGGGTATACAGGTTGTCAATGACTATAGGCCCCGCCGTGTCATGTCGTGTTCGTGAGTATCTTGCTGGGTGAGGGTCTCACCTGGTCTCATGCCTCCACTCGTTCGTGCACTCTCGCGACGGGATGCGGTCCTCATCCTCATTGGTGCCTTCTCCATGCACTTTTTTACATCTTTGGCGCCTCTGACCTCGCGATCCATCGTAAAAACTGTTGGGTTCTACGAACAAGCTAACAGTGAACCTCCTGTTCAAGAATACCCACCACAGAACGACCAAAAAATCAGTGAACTACTTGTCGCTGCTCCACCACAATCGAGTAGCGAATTGGGGCCACAGAACGACCAAGAAATCAGTGAACCACTTGTCGCTGTTCCACCAGAATCGAGTAGCGAATTGGGGGGGCAGAATACCACATTCCGAAACACAGATTTTTCGAGGCTGTCATCACTTCCAGAGACCACCATAGTAGAACACGTTCCTGGGTGGACATTGTTCCGTGACATCTACATGGCAAATGGCACCCTTCTGATCCTGACTTCTTCTCCATCTTCATTTCCCGATATCAGGTATATGACATCGACTGGTCTGCCCGCAGAAAACACCCCAGAGAACATCGCACTCCGCGAACCTACTCCGTCGGACATGCGTATCGTAAGTCCTGAGGAAGCACTTCAACGGTGGGGAAACCATTTTTCCACTCGTAGAGTTTGGTCAGTCGAGGGCAATACGGTGAGTTGTAGCCGCAGACAGTTGATGTAATTTGCTAAATGTCTATCTGATTACCAGCTTCTGTTCAACGACCCATCACAGTGTACGTTCGCACTTAGGCTGGCTCTCGTCTAAGCTAATGACGCTCCAGTTCTAGCACACTACTATCACTTCTGTGCTGAGCTTCTACTTGGGACTTGGTCATTCTGGACAGGCTCAGTGCACCCTAATCCCCCTCCCCCGATTCATCGTGCTATTTTCCCTCACTCGTCAAACGTAGGGTGGCGAGACAGTCCAGGATTCAACGGCTATTTCCTGCGGGCTGCTTTCCCATCTTTAACGGTTGAAGTCGATGTCGACTGGAATGATCGCGTGGTTGTCACGTCTGCTAGCATCGAGTCAGGTGTTCATCGTGCGTGGCACTTTCCTTACCTTTTGCTCGCGGATCGGTCGGCAGCTTTCAGAGGCAAATTATGCGGCTCGCAGAATCATCGTACTGCTAGTGAATCGGTTGACACTCTGATTGCTCTCTCGAAGTTGGATAAATATGGTTCGTGGTGGAGACCGATCAAATACGCTGTTTGGCGTTTCGCAGGCATGACAGTAGATGCCAAGGATGGTTTCTCCGTGGATCATACGCTGGACGACAAGTCACTGACTTCACCACCACCCGACTTTGAAGAGACCGAAAAAATTGTGATTACTTACATCTCTCGTCAATATACCCGGCGTCGCTTGATCCCTGAAGACCACAAGGCACTAGTCGAGAATCTAGAGGCTCTTGTACAGAGGAAGAACGCAGAAATAACGAGCATGGTACAGACAAGTGGCATCTTGGGTAAATGGTGGGAGCTGAACGTGGTGAGGGGCGAGGAAATGACAAAGGACGATCAGGTTCGACTTGCGGCACGCACAACAGTGGGTTCTTCCCCCTTCCCCTTCCCTCAACACAAACCGCAACCCCCCAGCTGACATGAACGCATAGATTTTACTTGGTGTACACGGAAATGGCCTATCACACCTCATTTTGATGCCACGCACCAATGTGTCTGGTGTGATTGAAATGTTTTACCCAGAAGGGTTTGCTCATGATTACGAATGGACAACACGCACGTTAGGAATGAAGTATTTCGGCGTTTGGAATGATACGTGAGGTGTTCTGTTTGACATCTCAGACGTCACTAATGGACCTTCTCTAGCTATTTCATGGAGAACACGCCTAGAGTGCAGTATCCGGAGGGATTTCAAGGCGACGAAATACCGGTCTACGGTCCCATTATTGCCAGTATCATTGAGAAGCGAGTTGCGGGAGAATTATGATGTCGTACTTGATTCACGTGAACCATTTTTAATGGTGGTTCTTCGTTTCTCTCGGGTTGGATATCTACGCACTTACAGGGCTCGCGGTTGTTTGCCATACCTACAGTGGTCCTTTCATTCCGAGTATGAACATCGGCCTCTTGATCAACCTTCACAAAACTCGCTGCGTAATATTCTAACAACGAAAACATACACAACATCTCAATCTTTTTCCAGATTCCTGCATCATCCAGTCAGTCAACGTAGGCTCTAAACACTGTCAACTTTTCAAGAGCGCTGAAAGAGACAGGGACTTTGGCCCCTACAAAAATAACATTCCCAGGTCTTAGCGCCAGAGATTTACTATCCTTGTCCCATCTGATGAAGCCACCCCCCTCAGTGGCGATGATAATCGATGGTCCATTGATTGCATTTTGGGACTCCGAACCTCCTTGCACTAGGTTTAATGCGAGGACTGTGAAATCTCGGACAGGGGGATCGTAGGTCATGGTGGCTGAATTTGAACATGTAGATGGTTGGACCATATGATTGGACCAAGGAGCAGCCTTGTAGGTCAGACCAGCGAGGAGGTTACGGATGTCTTTCGGTTTCGGAGTGAGACCTGCTCGGATGACATTGTCTGAGTTGGCCATGCACTCCATGATATCTGATCGCCGTGGTGAATGCTGACGCCTGCAGGATTTCACAACAGAGTCCTACCTCCAGAAATATAGGCGTGTGGTTCTCCCGCACCGAGGAAGATGGCTTGTCCAGTCTCCAACTTGACGTAGTTCAGCATGAAGGGGCAGAAGACACCAACATCTCCTGGGTATTGTTCGTTCAAGCCAAGGATAAGGTCCTTGACGTCACTCCGTTCGTTCTCGGTGTTGTAACGCGCGACCAAACGCGAAATCTGGACATTGATCGCGTTTGGGTCTGCTTGCATGAGGGCTGAAAAAAGGCTCTGCAGTCGCTCTCGCTCCTCTGGGCCCTCGGCTGAGAGAAAGCGATCCGCGACTTGTTCCGAAACCAGTGCACGAAGCTCTGGCACACTCCTAAGGTATGTTTTAATGTCTGGGATGGGCAAGAATCCACACAGGCCTCTGAAATCCGTCAACGCGATCGCCATTTCGGGCTTATGGTTGTCATCTTGAACCGAATGAGATTGGGGCCTCTCCAAGAACAAGCACCTCACCTGTATAGACCGTTGGATGCCTCGCATGCAGCTGCTCTGCAGTCTTCTTGTCGGGGTGTGTTTGAATACTCAATGCCTTGTTGATCGAGAGGACCTTGAAGAGGAAGGGAAGGTTTCCGTGAGAGGTAGGGAATTTGTTGGAAACCTCACTTCCGATGAGGTGTGGGTTCGCAGCTAAGATGTTCGGGAGACTCGAACTCAAGCCGACTACCCCTGAAGGTGATTTAACATGCGTGCCCATCCACAGCTAGAGAAACTTATCAGTCATCGGTATACCATGATCATCAACGACTTGCCTCCGCATAGGGAGCCGAATGGTCGAGTACGAAGCCGATATCTGCCCCTGCAGCAAGTTGGGCGACTTTGGATTGGCCTCCGATCTTTCCCCAATCATATTTCTGCAGCGTTGGCGCGATGCGGAAGACCACTCCGGTTGTGCTGCTCATCGTACTTCGGTGGAACGTTCGGAAGCGGTGATGGGGATCGACCTTGTGTTGGCGTGGCTGAAGAACACAGGCTGTACTACTGCTACTCTTACTACTACTTGGAATCGAAGCTGGCAACCGTTGAGAGGGTGAGATTCGAGGCTCAACGTGCCATGTCGAAGCTGACAGTTTGGAGACAGCCCGACCTGGCAGGGTCCAAGTCGTTCAATACGTTTCGGACTGCCCATCCCGTACACGATAAACTGTCACATCTGCTCTGTGGTGGAGCTTACTGGTTTGAGGGTCAGCTCTACCGCAAGCCCGCAGTCACGTTGAACTGGTGCGGGAATCCTGTACGACAGTCAGCGGCCTCGTTCGCGCCTCGTTGAATCAGATAACCATCGATAAGATGATCTTTCCGCATCCAGGTAGATCTCGCCACACCTTCACCTCCTGGAACTTGGCTGGCTCCTATTACCAACTGTGACCCTCAAATGATGGGGCGCAAAGAATGAAAGCGGTACTTGTATCGGAACCCTTGGCATCTAAGCATCGCCATCGCCATCCCATGTATATAAACCCACCCAGACGAGCCCGCCTCTTCTCTGGACCACTCATCTCTGAATAGCCCACTCTCGCACTCATAGTCGCACAATGGCTCCACCCTGGCAACCCGGTGAACAATACAATTATGGCGACGTTGTCGAATTCGAAGGTAGACGTCCCCATCATCCACCCGGCTTGTTCTGATCGCCAGGATCTAGGGATCGAGTACAAGATCATCCAACCCCACCGCTCGCAGGTAAGTCTCCTGGAAGTCCATTGATTCTACTCCCGTTCACAAGAAAAAGGGTGATTGGGCACCCCCAGTGACTCCTGCCCTCTGGGGACGCCTCGAAGGAGATCGTCATCATCATCACCATCGGGAGGAGAAGTGGGGCGGAGACAGCAAACCTTGCCATACCCCTCCTGGTTATGGGCAACAACGAGTGGAAGTCGACGAGCTGTCGTACCAAGCCTCTGCTGCGCAAGAGCAGAAGGACAAGCCTTGGTACGAGGAGCACGAGAAGGAACTCAAGGTACTCTCGGGATCTGCCTTGTTGGTTGGTCATCTAATCTTTGATAGGTCGGTGGAGGTATCCTTGCGGGGGTCGCAGCGCTCGGCGCAGGTATCTATGCCTACAAACAGCACCAAAACAATCTGGAGGAGGTAGGAGTGACATTTAGTCCACCATCTTTGGAGGCTTATGATTTCACAGGATGAGGCACACGCTTGGTCTGCAAGCAGATGGGTCCAAGAATCGCAGACCCGTACCCGGCAATGGAGGGAAGGACAATGCAACGCACCAGTTGCCTGGGTTTGGAATGAGGGAAAGTCTATTCCCCGCGATGCGATCCAAGGCGGCGAAGAACGCGGGGAATTCCTTTACATTTGCCGTGCTTACCATGAGGTTTGCATATGCCACCCTGTTTATCATTCAGCCACTGATGCTCGTATGGTCACCAGGGCGGACTCTGTGAGTGCGAGTTCGGCGATTTGGGAACTCTCTCTAACTCGTGCCTTGATCAGTGGTCGGTAAAGCTTCTAGCGTCTTCAAGAAAGGGGCTGTGATTGGGTTCGAGAAAGACGAGATTCACGTAGGTGGTTTAAGTACATTCCCGATTTATGCTATCGAGCCCGTCTTGCAGCTTGACAAATACGAAATCCTTGTTGGCGACTGCCGCGCCGTCAGGTGGGTGAATTGCTCTGGCCAGCTTAACCTCGAAGCCCTTCGTGCTCGGCCCGTTGAAGGTGGCAGGGAGCCAGAGGGTGCCCCTATCTACATCGCCCAGGCTCCGTACCACGGCGCTGTGCACCCAGGCAAAGCTTGTGAAATATACGGAGACGGTTGTTTCATCCCCTACGACGACACCGAGAAGAAAGTCAAGGTAAAATTCCGACTCATCGCTATAACGAATCAGCGTCTCATTGGCGTATTTTCAGGAATACGCTGTTTTGTGCTATGCCTGAAGTTCGTCTGAATTCACGAACGAAATTCCTGTTGCCACTGTAATGTTCACTGTAACAATAACCATTCATTGAAGGAGAATGTAACGTCAGTTCTTTGTGGAGACGCTGGACCGATAAGATGCAGATCATTGGAGGTACAATCAATCAGAAGGTCTTGAGGAATGCACAACCGGAAGAGCTCCCACGCCCGAAATTCATGACTGAGAATCGTTACCACCTACATAATTTACCGTGCGGGTGTGCTCATCTATAGTACGTTCCAACAGACAGATGTTATTTGATAACCGATATTCGGTCGTTCTACGGGGAGACGAAAGTACCTAGGGAGTTACGGACACTGCGACAGATAAGAAAAGGTCAAGGGTGTGACAATAGCAAGTATTTTTTCATGAATTCACCCCACAAAGTACCGCGGGTCCCTACCATACGTGGCCTGAACCCAGAAGTGCACCTACGAGAGGAGCTCCTGAGCACATGCGTGAGAAATAGGACGTGAGATCTTTTGTATCGCACCTATTATGAAGAACGAAATACCCATACGTACCTTTTCGAGAGGGGATGAGAGGTGGGAGGTTATGACTCTCGGTGGGACGATCGAAAACTTGCCCAAGCTCAGATAAGTCGTGGGTTAGGAGTGCTATAAGGAAAGAAGAAAGGGCCACATCTAGATTGGCTTATCATTCACAATGCAACCGAGAGAAAAGAGAAGGGTTACTGACAAACCCCTGCGAAATACTCCTATATTTTCCAGTCTTGCGCAAAGATGGCGACGACGCTGGGACTCAAAGTAACCTCAATGGCTGCATTCAAGGGGCCGCAAACGAAAATCAGCGGTGGTATGGCGAATTTGCTTCCGTTAAAGTGAACAATTTCGGGTGGGAGTTGATATAAGGCATGCGTAACAAGAATCTAACCGGGCCGTGTTGTAGAAAGTGAATCTTTTGCCCAGTCCATGTACGGACGAGTCGAGCAGAACGTATAAGATGGGAAAAAGCGACCCGGCGCCAACAATAAATCACCTAGAAAGGTCGTTGCTAACCACCTTCATGACATTGGTCGCTGCCTACTCGGGGTAGAGGATGTCTTCAGTAGTTCGAAATTGCGTCTTTGGACTAACCGACTTGGTTCGCATAAGGGCGCAACACAGCATTCGTTGCAGTGGTGACGTGGATGCTATTGGCGAAGCCAAAATCCCCGCTGAAAACGTTGTTTACCAAAACGGTGTATCCTGCAGCATCTATTGCCGTTTCTTGAAGTGAAGAGACAGCACACCAAGCGAGGTACGAAGGTCATGTTGATCCATAGTACAAAAAAATCTGGGAAAAGGTACTTGCGCGCCGATAGCCAAGTCAGAAAGACCATTCTTATATGGAACGTGTAAGCGAGGGCGACTTAAATCGCCACGGACGGTACGAATGCCTGGTTGACCCGTAGAGTGAGAAGTAAGGTGGCCTTGATGGAACGAAGCGTGGATTATCCTGATTAAGAAAGACAAAACGTGGATTCAACTTGTTGACCTCGAGGAGGCGAGGACTCCGGCTTGCGCACCGTGGAAGCTCGCGACACTGATATCGATATCATGGATGCGTCCTCATCATCGGCCACCAAGTTGCTCAGGCCCCGTCTCAGACTGTTCAGGCGCAGTCCAAGCCCTCGCATGCCAGACGATGGTCCTGAGACCACTCCCCAGCCTGCCCCTTCCTCGGCACGTTCGCTCTTCTCGGCCGTACACGATGAAGAGGACGAAGTCCCCACTCCTCGTATGCAGCCCAGGCCCATCGCCTCCCTCAATCCCGACCCGACTCCCAGCTTATTCCCCACTTCCACCAGCGCCACTCCCTTTTCTGCAGAAACTCCAGCGGCTCGTCTCCGCGCCCTTCTTGCCCGCGAACCACGATCTCCGAAGAACACGAAACCCGTTCCTCCCCCAGCGCCCTCATCTGAGGCAGATTCGGCCGTTGAGCCTGCGCGTTTTGGGTCCAGTACCTCCAGTGTCACCCGCGAGTCCTTGAAGGATATATTCTCCCATGCACTCAGGGAGCCAGGGGACACTCCACAAAAGGGTCGTTTCCGCAGAAATAGCTTCGATGGTAGCTCGATGGAAATCACCCCGGTGGTTGGCGGGAACAGAGGCCAACGCAGAACCGCGCGACGAAGCTTGAGTGACGAGGAAGCTGAAAAGCCAAGTACGTGGCCATCCCATATAACACTGTCATCTCTTGGAACCTCTCGCACCAGAATCTAACGGACAACCCGACCCTTCATTTCGGTCGGTCACATTTGATACCCTACGTGCGCGACTTATTTCTTCCAAATCACAACTAATGGACCAGAATCTTAATGGATTATACGATCGTACGTTATCGAACATTCTCTCTTCATTTGCATTCAGTGTTTATGCCATCAGACACGTCTCTGGCGTCTGCAAGCACCTCCAACTCCCAACATCATCCTCGGGCATCTACTTCATCACGGTTCAACTCAACCCACGCAATTCCGCCAGTCAGTACCCTCACTCCGCACCCGTCGTTTCAGATGTCGTCCCAGCTGGCATTTCAATCCAGTATGTCTCTGGGTAAATGCATAAATTCGTTTGATTGATCTGTAAGTAGATCTCCTCGAACAAGATTCGGAAATGCAACGAGCAATGGGTGACGTTCTCAATTCCGAGAACGAAGGTATGATTACTCCAACTCCAACTCTTCACAGCCCTCAAGTCTTTGTATAATGCAGCTTCGACATCGGCCCCGAATGTCGCGCAATCCACTGCGATACCATCCGACTCGTGTCCATCCTCTCCACTCAGAGGAAGCAAGCATGGTTCAAACCTAGAATCCAGGCGCACAAGCTACGAGTTCGATCGTAAGCCATGTACTCGCAGATCGAACGTACCCCTCCACTAATTGCATTGGACAGCTTCAACCACAAATTCTTTGGTGAACGGGAGGACCGGTAAGCGATTTACTCGTATACATGACATTGGACACTCACATTGTCAATAAAAGATAGGGTACATCGTTCCCAAGAAGAGGAGCGCAACCACCAGCGCGAACGGGAGTGGAATCGCCCGAGACTCCAGTCACGGTCCAGTACCCCGGAGCTACATCGCAGACACTCACAAGAATTCCGCTCGCCCTCGCATACAAAATCATTCTCTCATGAATCCGTAATGTCACAGAGTAGTGCCGCCGGGCCGGTGCACAGACAATTGGAAAGACGAAGCAGTCTTGCATCTCTCCGGAGCTTTGATGATGATCACAGTTCCAGGCCCAGCTCAATCGGTTCTCAGGCTGACTGTGAGTATCGTCCTAGTTCAATCTTCTTATACTTTAAAACTTTCCAGATCGAGATCGAATTTCGGACCTTGATCGAGAAAGAAACCATGAGCGGGAACGCGAATGGAACAAACGACATCCACCATCTCGGCCATCCTCGAGTTTGAGTACCAGCTCGAATCAGTCGTTTTCACACCCACACCCACACTCACATCCACCTCGATCACCCACCTCTGTGGCTCATCTTACACCAACTCACGCGTCTCTTCAGCGAAAGTTCTCCCGTACATCCCTCCGCTCGGATTCCCCTGCCTCCTTAGCTAGCAGCCACGATTCATTGAGGGAGCGAGAGCAAGAAGAGAAAAAAGAAATGGCACACGAACGAGAACACAATTGGAATTCTCCCCGTCCCCGTTGGCCAACTTCCAAATCTCCATCAGCTTCTCACCCTAAAATTCGGAACAAGGATGACAATTCCTTTCGTGCCACTTCGAGCCTAACTCATCTGGGAGACTCCAATGGACACCGAGACGCTTCTCGGGTGTCAACCAAGCTACGAACCGCGTTACCTGGTCATGCGACTAGCGATATGAGTTTTACGTACGTCGTGGGTGGTGAATCTTCCCGGGATTATCAGAACGGACCGACTGAAGTTGTCGAGTCGTATAGTCGCGGAGAATTTCTGGCGGCCAGAAATTCACGGAATCAGGAAGACATAGTACTAGGTGTGTCAACATCTACGTCTACACCCTGGACGTGTTATAACACTACGTTAGCCAGTGACGAGGAGTCCATCATTGAGCTTCCTCCTCAGTCTACCACACCGAAGAGTAATCCTCCAAATCCTGTCCCAGGAGAGATTGCGTCGGATATTGAGACAGAAGTCTTGACGTCACCCTCTTCACAAGGCTCCCCTCGATTGGGAGCACCAGCCTATATCCCCAATGAAGCGTCCCTTCAGAAAGTGAACGATCCACCACGTTCCCAAACTTCCAATCCCTTGCCAGAAGAGCCACATGTCAGTGTGACCCCTCCCGGTACTCCACCCTGTGCCAGTCCTGGATTACCCACTTCCGAGATGTCCCCTTCGTTTGCCCTTGTCACTCCCCCACGTCAACCATCCTTTGGTAGTTCTATCTTAGACTTTCGAACGCCTTCGCCCCCACGCGACCTTCCGGATCTTCCTGGTCCACCGTCGTCGGATGACGATGCACTTGGGGATACGCCTATAAAGGACCGACGTGTTGACGCAAGCTCAAATTTTACCTTGACCAAGACACCAAAACCACCCGGTGCTTGGGCTGCGACTCCATTACCACATAAGTTAGGCCATCGATTGTCTTCCCCTGCGACTTTTTTCCCTTTGGAGTCGACACCTCCAGCATCCACCTCCACCCCGTTACCCCGCGCTAACTCCTTGCCCCCCCCACACACCGAGACTGAGGCCGACAATTTGGGTGAAGACGGACTTCTTACCCCAGTAGGAACATTGTCACGGGCCAGATCTCTCTCCTTGCGCACGCCTGCGCCGCCGGGTGCATGGATAGCAACTCCAGGCCAATCTGCGCTCCTGAGCAATGGCGTGGACCAAACTCAGTATGGGTCGCTTGGCAGGAGGAAGGGCTTGTTAAAGGTTCGTTTCGATGTGGCCGAATCAGAGGCTTCTGCAACGGAAGGGCATCCAAATTCGCCGATATCTGCTATAAGATTGGCAAATCCTGAGTTGCCGTTACCCAAGCAGACTACAGGCGGGACTGACAACAACTTTGAAGCAGTTGTAAATGAAGTTCCCCGACCGATGTTGACATCAACTGTCCCGCACAGACCTGTTACCCCGGACCGGCCCACAACCCCGATCTCTCGAGAACATGGACCATCTCCACGATCGCTTCGAAAATCCCCAGCTGTGCGACTGGTGGACGCTTATGGGCGAGAAAGGGTTGATGAAGATAGGACTACAGAGCCACCGATAGATCTCCCGAATGGCCATGCGGATGCAGAGAGGAAGGCGGCCACGTCGCCACCGACCCCTCGTAGTTTGGTGCGAATTGTTGACGCTATGGGGAGGGAAGTTGATGATATGAAGGTGCCTGATGCATCGGAAGGCAGAGCAAATAGGTCGTTTGAAGCGGATGTCTCTGTTGTTTCGGACGATATCCCGGTTGGACATGCTGAGGCATTGGCCCATATGAAGAAGACTCTCAGGGATCTAGCTGAATGCTTGAGCGATACTGACAGGTCGGCTGTCTTCCATCTTTGCTAGAAGGCTATAAATGAACCACTTGATTGATCACTAGGTCCGAAGATTTTGAACTTAATTCTGGTCACCTCGAGCAGCTGGAGGAAGTCTCCAAGGCAGCTCGACTTGCCCGAAACCAGCTCGCCCATAATCTCCATCTAGAGACAGCTAAACATCACGACCTGCACCGCAAGAGTAAATTCCCCGTTTGGACTCGTGGGCTTCTGGTATGCACAATAGGATCCGCGTTCCTCTGATATTTACGCTTTGCACAGCCGGTCACCAAGAAACCCTGGAACACTACCATTATATACTGCGGCGTCATTCTCCAGTTATTCTTATTTTTGGCATTATGGAGGTACTGTAATGTTCGCATACCCGCACCCTGATCTGATCCCTTTCTTCAGATATGCTCATGCGGAGGCCCATCGCCTCTTCTATACGACATACTATGATCCCTTATACCCCGAATTCACACCGATTCAAGAGAGTTCGTGTTTCAGCGGCACTCTCTCTACTTCACGATCATGGACGATGTTTGATTCGTACGAGACTATCCGACGAGAAGGGTGGTGGTCAGTTAGGAACGAGATCTTACGCGCGATGAGACATATTGGAGACCAAGCTTGGGAGCGGTGGGGGGAGCATACACGTTTCGAAAAGCCAACTTGATTGGCACTGGGTTACTTATTGATTTATTTCCAGTCCATACAAATAATTTAGCACGGACATACTGCTTGTATACGTTATCTTTGGTGGCTTGTCTCGACTCGACGTGTACATGCGTTGACCTCTTAGAGGGTGATCAAGCTTTCAAGTAGGATGTGTACTTACGAAGACAATATACTCTACGATTACGAAGCACAACAAGCTTGTTTTTGATAAACCTAGTTGGAAGACAGTGGGCCTTGAGGGCATACTACAACCGGCTATACTGAACTTTGTTCATGCCGCCCATGTGAGCGAACACCACGAAAGCCATATACTGCCAGTCAACTAACCAGCGCCTTAGACGGGATAAGTTTACGATCCATTCGAAAGCGGTCGTTTGTCAAGATGTCGACCTCAAAGGCGACATCACCATCGGTCCAGGCTCTGTCATTCATCCCAAGGCTACCATCTTTGCCCTCGGAGGGCCTATCGTTATTGGCTCGGGCTGCATCGTCGAAGAGGCCGCTATCATTGTCAACCGTCGCAAAGAGGTGATGCGCATTGGAGACAATAACTTGTTCGAAATCGGCTGTCGTACGTCCCATCTCCCTCGGCAAATGTCGCTGATAAGTTCCCCATTGAGGGCTCTTTTCAGGCGTCGAATCACCTTACATAGGAGACAACAACACCATTTCCACTCGAGCGCGGGTGCATCATACGGTGCGAATATCCAACTTTTGTGTCATCGGTGCAAGTTGTCTGGTGGTACCGACCGAGGACGAGACTTTGGACGAGTACACTTCTGTGTATGGCCCCGCTGCGGAGAAACGAGTCTGGAGTGGTAGAGGCAAGGTTCAGGAGGCTGACTTGCGGATTAAACATGCTGAGTATCTCCGAGAGATGCTACCCAAGTTCAATCGGTTGCGTCGAGGGGATGGTGCATGATCCATATATGCCAACGAATATTGTTAATCTGCGTCGCTCGCATCCTCGCGTCGACAAAGAAATCGTACAACACGTATCGTCGGTACACAATACACACGGAATAGATTCGTAGCTAACAAATAAGAGATATTGATATTCATGGTTTCTGAGCCGCAAGCCTGTCATAGAGAGCTGAGAGCGCAGGCTCTGCATGAGGCATGTCACCGAACTTCGACATCGTTCTGAGAAATTTTTTCTTGACCTCAGGTGACCTCCAGCGCTCCGTAAGGACATCAAGCTGGACTTTTCGAACATCAGGGTATCTATTCACACTTGTGAGCGATGACCTCAGTGTATGAGGAGACACTAACTCGGATGTGAAGACGGAGAACGTTTCGTCCAGGATGTTTACCTCGGTCATTCTTTCTCTAATAGCCTCCAAGGCCTTGACCTTGAGGACCGTATCGCCGATCTTAGAATACATTAGAGTTCTGTGTTATTTAAATACATCCTACAAGGATGCTTACGAGATCCGCAAGTCGGTACATCGATTTGGGGGAACAAGATGGTGGCCCGTCTTCGAGATGAGTTAGACGAAGGTGCCCAGTACCGGGTTCGACTTGCGACTTGAGTCTGCTGAATTCAAGATGACCAGTGTAACAGTACCACAGGAAAGCATACCACCTGCATTCCCATCAAGCACCATCCAGTACACACTTTCAAGCATCACAGCACTTACGTTCGATGGGCTGCGAACCCTACCGACATCGTCCGTTCGTGGTCGGCTGAAGACAAATGGGGTGGGTCTCTCGAACCTTTGATGACTTCCTCGGCCTGGCTATCAAACAGGTCCTGGTCACTGGCTGGACCTGATTGAGAAACCAGAAAGCAATGGTAATGTATCACCAACCTCCATCCAGCTCAAAGGAAGAAAAAGAGCTACTTGACCGTTCGGTGCCGGTTTCTAATTGTTGACCTATCAGGAGTCGCAAAGTAAGCACGTGCAGACAAGGTGCGGATGGACGGTCTACCTTCAAGGATGGAAAAATTACGCTCACGGGATGGGAATGACCCACAAAGTTCCAGAGGGGATGAAGTCTCCTCTTCATCCTCAAAATCGCTATCAAGCTCGTAGTCGTAGTCGCTCGGACACAAAATTTCCCCCGCATGTTTTGCGTCGGTATTATCACTGTGATTCAGTGCCGCTAATGCACTTGTCCATTCTTCTCTGAGTTTAGCTTGGAAGCTATCAGCTAGACGCTGCTTAAGGAATGCACCATCGCTGACCAGATGAAAGATTGACATGTTCTTCCAAGACGGAGAGCGAAGCATAGGTCTGGAAGAGTTTTCCAGTGCCCGCAGAAGTTGAACGGGTAGAGCAGGTCAAGAATATCACGTCGAAAAGTTTTCCCGTCGTGAGTGACCGACTCAAGAGACGGCCACAGCTCTGTTTGACTAACCATGCCTGCGCTTCCGCTTCGTTGCTTTGGCCAGTGACGGCTTGGAAGAGTCCATTGGGAAATGGACACTCTGAAATTGTCACAGTAAGCAAGACCTTGGTAGGTTGGAGCAACGAGAGACCGCGAGACGTTGCCAATCGCACTTCCACGGAAGGCGCGTCTGCCAAGACGACCTTCATGGTACCAAGTGGCGTCGAGTTGCTCCCTGCGTCGTTGTGCGAAGTGCACTCTTCTGCGGCGCCGCTGCGGTCGTGCTGGTCAGCAAGCGAAAGTTGAGCATGCATGGATGTATTCCCCCAAGAGAGAGTGCTATCGTGCCGACGAAAAGAGAACGACTGGGGAATCCAGCTGGATGAATTGCTTGGTCTCTTTAAACCCTTATTGCGATCTTTAAGTCCCCGGGGAGTCAGTGACAAAGTGAAGGTCCACCCGAGATGTAGCAACGGGAGGTTTATAGAGGCACCATTTGATCTTGAACCGGAGGATGGCAGATTGAAAATAATAAAGGCTGCCTGGATTGTTGTGGGCGTCCAACTCTCCTCCAATTTTTGCACTTCCATGATGTTGGAGGGGACGCTGGACTCCTGGAGGTGGTAATGGAAGCTTTGAGGGACGGAAAGCTCGAGGATGAGACCAGTATTTAGATGCGACTAAAATGAAGAGAATCTCTGCCTCATGGCCTTATCGATTTCTTGGACACGTTAGTACCAAATCTTGGAGATGATGCCATGCGGTCACGGTGTACGTTATAGGTTGTGTGGTCCTCAACTTGTCGAGCCTATCGCTGTAACAAGGAACCTCAAATCCAGTGGCACCTTGGAACTCGACAAGTCTGAGCTCTCATGGAATCACGGCCGTCTTTGCTCGCCGTGGTGCACGATGCGCTCGCCGTTCCACCGACCCTGGATCAACTTCGTACTCCTCATCCATTCGGCTCCTCGTACTCGGGGACTCTGACACGACTCAACACCATACTCAACACGACCACTCAGCTCAGCCATGCACTGTCTCAACTCAGCGCCGTTCCATCCTCTGATCAAACCTCCAAGCTCGTCAGTCTCATGAAGCAACACACTGCAATGTCCACATCCATTGCGCTCTCACGCGCTGCTGCTACTTCTCTCTCTGCAGAGCGACGTGTCAGGGTCTTCCCCGATACTGCACCCCCGTCTCCCACTAGGCTCCAAGAATGGGGCCGTGCAGTGGGCATGGAGGCATTCATCGACAGTTCCGGAACGTCCGCTGCCACGACCATAATGATGGCCGGTAAAGTCCTAGTCCTCGACGTTGACATCGACGGCGAAGTAGTTGTCAAGACCTCCTTTGCTGTTGGTAACAATAACGCTAATGGCCCGCCAGCAGCACCAGACTTGGATGCCTTTCTCGCCAGGGACATAGCCAGATGGGTTGATGCAGCAAACCGGGCGTCACACGCTGCTGCTCACAACACACAAGCAGAAGATCCGGCAGTTGAAGCTGCTTACCTTGGTCTTGTTGTGCAAGATCATTTACACTACCTCATGATGCTAGATTCCTTAGCAGTCGCCGAGGGTGAGCGAGGAATTCGGTGGTTTATGGAACCCGTCAACTCAGCTCGGCATTTCCTTGATGCCCAAAGATCTACTGGGCACGTCACTTCTTTGTTCAGAGCAGCATTTATTGACGTCGGTCGGCGGATAGACCAAAGCATCAGCCTCTCGATAAAATGCTTGCCCGACATTCCTTACCCTTGTTGTATCTCGACGCACCATCCTTGTCCTTCCTCGTGTGGCTTTCTCCTTTAGCGTACCTTCACCTCCTCCGGTCTTCACCAACCGTGCAGCCTCGAGTAAACAACCCCAACCCTTCCATTGACATTCCTATCGTGCATCTGACCACCGCTCTTTCGGGGAAATACGACGGCGCCACGATTGCACGTCTAAAACTTGCCCTTTCGTCTAAAGTTGCTGGGGCATCGCCCCACTCTAACTTTCCAAATGACCACATTTTCCCCCAGGTTCCTTCTCATTCTTGGGTCCTCGAATTCAACCGTCCATCCAGGTCGAGGCATCAGCCGACTAATTGTGGTGTAGTAGTCTCGCAGAGTCGGTTGCGTGCGATTCAGGCTGTCCTGGCGGCGGACATGTCCACAGACGTCCTGATGAACATGAGTGTCCCAGCAGGTTCTTCTACGAGTGCTGGTTTAGGCAACTTGGGTCCCTTTGGATCCATGGGCTCAGTGACAGGGACAAACATGGGCAATCTTACATTCAACGGCTTCATGATGGGTCCGCCGCATCCACAGTCAATTGATACAGGAAGCTGGGTGGATCTTCTGGTAAGTGTGGTCCAAGCCAACATGTCCTATTCTTGACACAGGCCTATGCACGGCGTCCGCGAGACCGATTCTCTCCCTTCCATTCAACCAGTGACCTTTTACATCCGCCAAATGGCAGTTTATGACAATCAATTTACATTCTACGGGTTCATTGTCGCCAGACAGCTTTGTTACCTCGTCTGACTTTCATTGGTGATTCTGCTGACATTGCGTCACAAAGTTAAACGATGGCTCACCTTCAGAGTACTACAAGGCTACATATGTAGGTGGCAGAACTTGCCTGGGCATCGGTTCTCAAACTAGTTACTTCATCAGAACTCACCAAGCCAAGCTCATCCGCCACTTAGCTTGCGGCTTGCGGCCCCGCAAGAGCCAGGATTTTTGTTACAAGAGGTCCCCGTGAAAACGGCCAGTGAGGTGTCGCACATTCTGGACGTACGTGGTACATCACAACTTTGCGGTGTGTGGCCCACTCTTCAGCATACTCACGGACTCCGTTCTCAGATTGTGAGGGAGCAATGTTGGTTGAACGAGCTGTTGGGAATGCTTCAATGGCAACCAGACAACACCACTCTTGCACAAAAGGATCCCGCGTCAGTGCTATTAGCACCGGGCCCCGAAGTGGAAGAATCTGTGTCGCTGGAACTACTCGCTTCCATTCTTGCTGGAACGGTCACACCGCGTTCGATCCCCGTGTCGGTATATCTACCTTCAGCAATTCTACCACCCCTAATGGGTTCCAATGCGTCTCACTTTGGACTCGAAGGGCTTGGCGTCGGACCCCCTCCAATCTCCGGTGGTTCCAGCTCTAGAAGTCTTTTTGGATCCACTGATATGGACATGGACATGGAAATCCCCGGGTTGAGTATGAGTATGAATTCTGGAATGGATATCTCTATGGCTGGGATGGGCATGGAGTTATCGACTTCCCCTGTCCCGTCGCGTCCTCCACCGATGATCGTCCTTTCGAGCCCTGCACGACCCTCCGCAGCAGGTGCCAGCATGGTCGAGCTTCGCGCCTCTTTTGGCGAGTTCAATAATAAAGGTGGGGGCATTAGCTCCGACTGCGGTATCAAAACAGAGGCTTCAGCTGGGGTTGATACACGTGGTATGGATGAAGTAATCAGACGAGGGGGGATCTGGGGGCTGCCAGGAAAAGTATGGGTTAACATGGGACCTAGATAATACAGGGGATAATACAAGCGACATGCAAACGACAACTTGCAGTGAGACATGTTACGGAACAGACAAATTCTGAAACGGGGTTGGAACATGAGCAGGACAGGGTAGGATTAAATTGATGGTTGGGACGGGTTTAACCTCTCCATGATCGCAATAAGGGCGCCATGGGCCCAGGGCTTCTCTCCAAGCGACACTGCCTTGAGCTGGAGCTTGATCGCTGATGAAACTTCAGGTGATTTCCGAAGCTCGGTCACTCTGTCAACTTCATACTCGGTAATGATCGGATATCTGTGAGATCGTGAACTAGTATCACGACCTGAATGAGGCAATTTCAGGCAACTTACTGTGCCGTGAACCACGAGAAGGCTTCCTCAACGATGTTATCCTTTGATAACCTTTCTTTAATGGCACGAAGGGCGAATTCTTTCATTCTTTCATCCCCAAGCTGTCAAACGTACGATACTAACCGATGAATATGCCGTTCCTAGAATTTTGCTTACCTTGGCTGCGAGTCGATACATTGACTTTGGTGAGCAACAGAGAGATTGGTTGGGATGATTAGGACGCCTTCCGGAAGAACCCTGAGCTGACTTCAGGGCCAGGAAAGATACTTGACCCGTATAGCGAAAATAGATGTATGAAAGCCACCTGAAACGAACAGCGCTCGTTCTAGGGTACTCGTACTCGGTAGGCATCAATGTCACACTCACGTCTTGTACGCCACACCTTTAACGAGAATCATCCTACAGTTACTGACGGAGTAGGCAGGAGGTTCTGTCGGGTATTCGTCCTCCGTACCGTGGGTGCCTCCTTGCGTCGATTTCGCTGGTAACAGTGTCTATTCAAATCGGAACATTGGAAGATAAACTTACTGAATGTATGCGGCTTTGAGGGCGACCCTGTTTGAAGCCCACCAGGAATAATATTGTGTTCGGATTCAATGTCATCCTCTTCATCCTGCTCTTCATCGTCGAGGTCGCTATCTTGCTCGTACTCATAGTCGTGAAGCACGGAATCTCCGTTGATGTGATGGTCGCTGGTCATATTGACCATGAATGTAGGAACCAACTGCCCCGCTGCTGCAGGGGGGTGAGCTCAAGGTGCAGTGTAAGGGGTGCATCGTCCGTACTCAAAGTAGACTTGGGTAGCGCCAACCCAATACCGTTATTATTGGCATACACGACGCGTGGCTTTCCGGCGGTGGTTCCGGGACGCTTGGAGGAGAACACGTAGAATTTGGTATCTACAAAGTCACCACTCTCCATGGATTGGCGTAACGCCAGTGACGTCGAAGAAAGCGGACCTGTGACGGGCTGAGGGAGCCGCGCCTTTGAAGTTAGCGTGAGGGACACGTAAGGATGGAAAGCAAGGTCGGATGGGAGCCATGAGCCAAGGAGGGCGGGTGGACCATGACCAAAATTAATGATCGTGGTCACCCTCTCCTTGAGCCCCTTTGCATCTTTGTCGGTGGTATCTCTCAGCAATACAGTCACATTGGCTTGGTCTTGCTCTGTGTGGGAGTGATTATGGTCGAGATACAAGCGGACCTTGGCAAACCACTCCTGCGAATTGTAGGAAATCCCGAATCGCCATCCTAAACCGAAGGTGTCGCTCCAGACGATGGCACTGTCTCCGGGTGAGCAGACGGCGGGACGTTTGTCCTTGAAAGCGATGTGAAATACAGAGCTAACGGTGTCTGAGACCTTTTCCATCGTCGAGTTGAGTCGGATGCAGGGATAATTGTCTTTGGCTGTCGGCTACCGCGAGTGCGTCGGAGGAGGGTTTGCGACGACAGTACTGTTCCAGCGTGGACGTGAAAACTGGAGCAGGGAAACGAGGACGGAATTCGAAGGCCCAGCACTCGCCATCCACAGCAAGTCGGGAACTCCCAGGAATGATCATCGCCGTCCAACAAAGGTAGCCCCTGACTCGTAGTTACTTATCAACATTTTTGTCACTAGACAGGATCGCGGAACGAGACCAAATATTTCATCCCTGGATACATCCAGCGACAGACTTCGCTTGTGCCCGCTAAGCGACAATCGGCAGTCTTTGAGCGAACGCCACAGGAATGATGCAGCGAGCCTGTCCAAGTCATTCTCAGTGAGCATCGGTAAACGATTATCTACCGCTTCGTGAAGACAAGATATCAGAACCGTAAATTTTTGCCTCAACCCACACTCCGGTTCTAGCTGTCCTACTAGGTCTACGTGGACCAATAGTTCCGATATCTCTGCAAGTGTACTCGGTCTTGCACAAAAGGCTGCGAGGGATTTGCCCAATGGTCCGAACGCCGCGTCCTACGGATATCTGTTCATGGCTTGCAGCCACCCGTACTCTCGCCTTCCCCCCTAGGCTTTCAGTATGATTGTCGAAGCGAACGGCGGTTGTCATTTTTTCTCATGCTGAAAGTAGAGTGCCGCGTAAAGATTGTTGTGGCCCCAATGCGGAGAAGTGCACTCGTTCCCTGAGCATACTTCCGGGGGCGGGCGCTTCCTAGGTCACAAGATAATGCAAAACGGGGAAGCGTGGTCCAAAGTGTCGGATAGCCTAGAAGCATCGGTGTTCAGATGTTCGACAGAAGTTTTTCTTCGTCGCTGACTCCCTGAACCGGAAAGGGTTGGTGACAATTGTGCTGCCATCAACTGTACTCTGGTGTCGTCCCACAGAAAATCGTATCGGCAACATGTTAGGTCCTACGCATGGGAGTACCTAGTGCTCCATGTTACATATCGCATACGAGGTGGTCTGTACCTGCATGTAGCCCACACGCCGTGGGTGAACCTCTCGCATCATGCATGTCGACGATGCTCAGCTCTTGGCCCAGCTCGTCAAGCTGCCCGGCATACAAAGCGAAATCAAATTCGGTGCCATCCGCAGCCTGAAAGCCCTGACCTTATCGGTGAGGAGATTTGGCCGAGAACTTGGTGTCACAGAGCCCGTCAAGGGTGCTGACCCTTGTGCCTCGGCCTTCTTTTTGTTCCATGAAGTTTAACCCCTCCCCCCCACTAAAAGTGACGTCCTTGGCGAAAAACATCCCTGCAGGTCAAGAAAAACTGGACGTGAAACATGATCATATGATGGATCCGCTCTACGTACCGTGTCTAGTATCACCCGTCTGACAGGAGGCACTGCCCCATTGCAATAAACGGGACACAAATGTGATTGCTCATCGGGCGAAACAACGAGTGGGTTTGATGCCTTGCGTACAGCGCACGGTTCATTCTCATTGGGCTTAATGTCGACCCCGGGACCCGAAAAAAATTTAGTGCTCGGTGGAGCTGACTTGTAGTTCGATAGATACTTACTCAGGGTCAGGGTTTGCTGTGAGCTGAAGGTTTTCATAACGGCATAAGATCCGCCAAGGAACTTGCCACGGTGAGTCCCACCAGGAATATTACACGCGTTTAACGCACTGATATGATACCCTGCGATAAGGGGGACCACGAATCTCTTTTGGGGGGTGGATGATTGATGCCAAGTGTGGCAGAACTCCGAGTGGCCTGACTATGTTGAAGAAGCAAAGACTGAGTGGTGCCAAGGATGATGGTGCTGTCAAGCAAGAGCGGTAGCCATGAATGAACACACATGTTTGCTGTGAGAAAATATCTGTGTCCCGGCGCGCGTCTTGAAAGCATGATGGGTCCACGAATCATGTTTCTGGCTGGTTAACCAACCTGTCAATCGCAGTTCATTCCGGCGAATTGATAGAAACTACAAAGTTCAATGTGACAGCTGAGAGCGAATAGTGACATGAAACTCGCAATGTCTCTGCCACCGCAAGTGCAGTATTGAGTGATAGTGTACAATATATCGTCATCTGTGCCTGGCGTGTACCACTGATCGGAAATGTGGATGGAACAGTGGGTCTGGTGAGTGGTACTCGGGTAGATGCGGAGAATGTACATAGCAGGGAGGTGCAATGATTGAGATTGCGCCTTGTGGCGCCTGGAGACGTATTTAAATAGACCGCCTGGTGTGATGGGTGGTTGACTGTTGCTACGGTTGTTTCGGATGGCATCGGTGACGGGGGCAGTGCTGACGGGTATGGTCTGGGAAGAAGGCCGGACGCATGGGGTTGAAACGAAGTTGCGCATGAAGTCGGAGGAAGGAGCTCAAAGAGTTGTGCTCACGTGGAGCACATGTCCGATTTGTATTCGGAACGGAGGAGTGACGATAAGGAGCCACCATGCTGCATGCAATAGGCGTGCATAGCCGAGGCTGTATTTACTGCGCAGTCGGCCATTTATTACTGTTTGTTGTTTACATATGAGCCGTCAGTGAGCACATGCTGACAGGCACAATATAGGGTAAAGTTGCGAATAGCCGAATAGAGGGTGTTGTTCGGCCATGAGAAAGCCTCGCGAGACATGGCACGTTTGAGCAAGGATCGCAGCCTCATGTTGGGTCAAAGATAGTAGTAAACAGTAACGGAAGAGGAAGGTGAAGGAGAGCTGGGAACGGAGAGCTGAAAGTGGTGTTGGGGTGGATTGTGAGCGGTCGAGGATGGTTGCGTGGGATGGAGGGCACCATGTGGACGGTCGTTCTATCAGACGTAAAGGAGAAGAAGGTGTGACAAGGTGTGACTCAGAACAGGGCGTGACTGTGGCGGTAAAGGATAGGTGTTCTCGCGCGGGAGATTTCCCTCTCAGGTCTGCGTTGCTCTCCTCCCCACGTCTGAAGGTTTGGCGTTCGATCTCCTCAGCTTTCGTACGTCCTCGTCCTCCCTTTTTCCTCTTTATTTTCCTTATCTTTCCATCTAGAGCACGTCTTCGGGTATTCTTCTCTTCCTTACCTTTCCATAGACTCTCTGCTGCGTGCGTTGCATGTCTTTCGGCCCTGGCTTCCTCAGACTCTCAGCCGGTCTCGTCTGATCCTCTCCCCCGCCGAGCCCCCCCTCGTCCCTACCACCAGTACCTCTCTGTTTCTCGTCTTCACCAACTCATGTTGCAGTATTCCGCTCAACCAATCCCCCTTCCCATCTCCTACAAGTCCCAATTAGCCCGCAAAGATATCCTACCCGAACATCGCTCTAATGATTCCCCATCACAACTCCCCTCGGCTTCCCGTCTGTTCAACAAGCGCTTCACGAAAGATCGTCCGTCCCGTCCATCCCAGCAACAATCGCAGCAGCAGCAGCAACAACTCCCCCCCTTCCCCCATGTGAACCATCATTCCCCCCTCTCTGTTTCTGCCACTCTCCCCGCTTCTTCTCCTTCTTCTCCCCTTCCCTCCCCCCTTCCCCTCCCCACCCTCTTGTCTCCTCCCCCCTCCAGCCCACTCGCTCTCCCCAGTCCCCTTCCCTCCTCTGTCCCTCTCCCCCTCCCCTCCTCTTCCTCCCTTCGTCCCCGTATCCCGAGGTCCGCGGCCTCCTCCGCGCATCGCTCCGCTTCGGGCACCTCCACCATCGAAGACGTTCTCGCTCCCGGAGACTTCATCGGTGAGGGTATCCTCTTACAAGGTCATCACATTCGTCTTCCCCCTGCACCTGTCTCACACGACAGTACCGACTTTGGTTTGGCCAACGAGTTCGAGGTCGTTCGCAAACTCGGCACAGGCTCGTATGCTGTCGTCTATCTCGTCCGTGAGGTCTTGTCCCGTGCACAGCCTTCCGAGGATGGCCATTGCGGTGCCCTTGATCTTGGTGAACTCACCCGTTCGAGGAGTTATATGACATATGGCCGTGATTTTGCCCTCAAGTGTCTCAGCAAGGCCAACCTCGATCAGGATGCCCTCGCTGCCCAGATGACCGAGGTCAGTCCCCGTGGGAACTGAATATATGCACCCATATTCATCCTCTCCCACACAGGTCACTATCCATCAGTCTCTACGTCCTCATCCCCACATGGTCACCCTTTATCGTACCTTTGAGACACCGGCCTTCCTTCTCCTCCTGCTAGAGTACGTTCCTGGCGAAGATTTGTTTTACTTCCTTGAGCAGGCACGTGACCATTACGAACCGACACCCATCGCCTCGGAAGACGTCCCATCCTCACCTTTGCGAACTCCACCGACCCCTTCCCTTCTCGCTTCCCTCCATCCATCCCAGCTCCTCAGCCCTACACGTCTGCGGCTGATTGCCCGCATGTTTTCCCAGATGTGTGATGCTGTTGCCTCCTGTCATGAGCAGGGCGTTTTTCACCGTGACATCAAACCGGAGAACTTTATCGTCACAGATGGCTTCGTCAACGGTGAACGTCGTGTCATCGTCAAGTTGACAGATTTTGGCCTCTCTACTACGGAAGCAGAGTGTTCTGACATGGACTGCGGAAGCGCTCCATACATGAGCTTTGAGTGTAGAAACAATTGTGCCCCGACGTACCGGCCTGCGCCTGCCGACGTCTGGTCCCTTGGTATCGTTTTGATCAATATGTATGTCTTCTACCCTAAATCCCGACCCCATTAATAATTTTTTATTCAGGTTGTACCACTACAATCCTTGGACAGATACTGCTCAAGGAGTCTGCTCTTCTTTCAACCTCTTCCGTCAGTATGGTTCCGATTTCTTTATGCAGCGTTTCACCGGCATGACTACCCCCGTGGCTGAATTTCTTGCTACACGCATTTTCTGTCTTCCTCCTTCTGCTTCGTTCTCTCTATCCGTCAACTCGACGATGCCTGTCACTGCACGTGAGTTCGGCGCTTGGATAAAGGATCTCCCCGCGTTGTTGTCCGAATCCGCGCCGCCCAGTCGCCCCGTCATAAGCCACAAGCGCGTCGTCTCCACATCTTCAATAACCCTTGGGCATCCTTTGTCGTCATGCCCACCCTCGCGCCGTCCGTCGTCTCGCGCATGCGGCCGAACTCCAGTCATCCACTCCCGCAGCTTATCGCGGGCTCCTTCATTTGGCCCCGCTTTTGAAAAGACTGGGTTAGGTTTGGAGACAGTACCCGACCTGGATGTCTCTGTCGTAGAGGAGACGGAGAGTGAAATCCTCACACCCTCCCATATCGAGGTTATCGAAGAGGTCGAGCCCATGGACGAGCTGGATGTTGATCCTGAACAGTGCCCGGATCCCGAACACGACTTGGAGGATGGCCGGAGCCGCTCTACGAAGAAACGGGGACGTCGCGGAGCGCGTAAGAGCAAGCAATTCGCCAATGGTGCTGTGGATGAGACGTTAGAGGTGCTTGCCTCTGCCTCGCAAACTCTGGCAAGACAGATAAGTTTGGCGTCGCGTTCTTCTGCGCGACCACTCTCTGGCTCCGTGTCGTCACCAGTCATCGATATCAGCCGCGTGGCTAGCATCGCATCATCCAAGACGCCCACTGTCCTCGTCGATTCTCATCCTACTGCTACAGATACGTCAGCTTCGCCTTCTTCGCCACCTGCCGCCCCCGCCGTCGCAAAGAAGACTTCCAAGTGGAAACTTTCTTTTGGAGGCAAGGGGCATTCTTCCCCTGTAGAGGAATCAGCTCCTGGTACGGTCAGTAATGTGACAAATCTGATCATGGGGTTGTCAGCTGTGCCGGCCCCCCCTACCCCAAGTATCAGTCATCAGGCACACGTTCCATATACGCCTTACACCCGCACGCCGCTCACACCACAGCGATCTCCTGCAGACGAAGCGGTCACCTGGACACGCGGCCGGCAGCCTCAGCCCTTTAATCCAAATACGTGGGGTACATCTTCTGGTAACGGACATGGGCAGAACTCGGGAGCATTTTCTTTCGGAAATGGTGCCTCCGTTGAGCGCAGAGGACCCCGTGGGGCATCACCCCCATCGATTCGTAGTACAGGTCCTGATTTCGCTTCTTCTAACTCTGTGCTGTCCGGTTCTGCCAACAAGCATAACTGGCGCAGCTCGATGTCGACGACTTCGAGTGCGAGTACATCTACGAGTGCATTTACGCGATACAGTAACTCGAGCACACGGAGCATCAGCACGATGGCGACGAGTGTATCGAGTGGGAGCTGGAGGGCACAGAATAAGACGTCGAGTCAGAACGGATGCAACAAGGTCTATGGAAACAATGGGGAACAGCAGGCTATCCCCAAGAATGTCAAAAGTGAGTTTTGTGCGGCTCCCGTTTCCCAATGTGTACATTGATTCCGTTGTCACTCAGTTATATCTGGTGTCCCTTGGGAGTTGGACCAGTTGCCGCGTCAACAACACCCGAATCCAGTCGGTGACATCTTCGGCCAACCCCCCCAGCGCAAGCCTCGTACTCGTAAGCCCAAAGATCCCAAACTCGACACCATTTGCGAGCGGCCAGGTACACTTCAAAAACAAGCTGTTCATCAACTTCGTGACGCCGCTACCTCTACCACCGATCTCGATGGTGTCCGTGAGGTTAGCGACACAGGCAGTGACGGTGCACCGAAGAAGGTTCAGAAGGGCCAGATCAATGCGCTGGCGAAGATGCTCTCCGCTCTGAGGCGGTAAATGTAATGTTAGTCACATAGGCATTCCCACGCTTCCTTCTTCGCCCTCCTGTTCGTGTTCCTGGGGGTGTCTGATTGATTGGGAACTCATGTGTGGTTTTTCCTGTGCATAATGCAGGTTCTTGACATTGAATGTGACATGGCGGTTTGTGCTGTTCGCTCTCGCTCGCGTTCATGTATTGTTAGGTAGCCATACTTACGGTGCGAAGCTAATCCTGTTCTGCGTGTTGATGTGGGCTCAGCTTTTGCACAGGAGAATATCTATTTCTTTTCTTTTTCGCCGAGTCCGTGACTCTGATGAAAATCCACAAAACCCAAACCACACTCCTTGTTCGCCATTGCTCTACACCAGATAACAGGACTGTAACATTTCTCTACCGAACCTATTCCATTGATAACACGTTACTAGCATAGCAAATACTGTAAATCGCAGTCATTCCTTTGTTTCATTGATCCATCTCCTTGTGTTTGTTTGAGGGTGCATATACAACGTAGTTGTTCTAAATCGCACGTATGACGCAAAGATAGAGTTGGTCACTATGCCACTAACCAGTGTGAAGACGAACCGCTCCCGCTACCGAACATGAGTGTTGTTCCTGCGTTGACTAGCGTCGTACAAGAGGAAAGCCAGACCCTCCCGTAAGGGAGCTCTGCAAGTCTGCGAATGCCATGTTTTGCTCGAGAGTAGGAGCTTGCGGCGCCCGAGGTGTCAGCGTTGCCGTATCGATGAGGATCGTGGAGGGCTCGTGATGCGATGGCGACCGCATACCTGTGGTGAGCCGGGTGCGGTGGTCCACCGATGACCGGTTTTGGATTGGGGATGGCGACCGCGATCCCATACTCTCCGGATCGCTCTCTGAGGAAGCTGAGCTCCCCGCCATGGACGGCGAGCCAGGAGTGAAAAATCTCCCACTGCTGTCCGTGCGGACGAGGTTGATGTAATATTCTTGAAGGACTTCACGCGTGCACTAACAAAAACGCCGAAGCGAACAGCCAAAGTGGGAAAGAGAGAGGGAAAAAAAAAGACAAGGCGTGTCAAGACCGGAATAAAGGGTGAGAAACCTTTGAAAGAAAGGAAAGGGTAGAGGTGGGAATAGAATGATCGGGCGGTAGGGGGTGGGGTGACGGGGTTGAGATAAAGTTGGGTCAAGGAAAATGTGCTAACCGTTAATCGCCAATCGATCATGCGAAGAAACTCGCGTTCGAGTACGTTTAATTCGGATACGGGAATGCCGCCCACACGTGCGTAGAGGCTATTGGTGCAGAATGTATCGCATAGGCCCTTGCTGCAGACGGTGATGGAAGCGATGATGAATCGGTGACAAGTGAGGGAAGAGAGCGTAAAAAGCGGCATCCGTGCGCAGATCTGATCGACGTAGTGGAGAGTGAGTAATAGGCAAGATTTCTAAAGGGGGGAGGATTCGTTGAGACGAGGGGGCACACGTTCTACAAGAGGGAGAATGGACACACCTCCACCTTGGTAAACCTGATTATGCGCCGCAGATAATCAAGCACGGTGATTCCAGGCGCTGACCTCGAATGGAATCGGGTCAAGCTTTCACTGGATGGACGAAAGGATCAAAGAGGTTCGAAAAAATGTCGACATCGGGAGAACCTACGGTAGTAAGGGTATCCGGTCATTATGCGCGATCAATCGTTCAAGCATATCAGCTTCGATGTAACACTTAGACATCAATCACGGACGATACACCGACGACAGAGAGTGATTACCTATCAGCAAAGCAAGATTATCTATGTCCGCGTGTTCGAATGCAGCGGGTAAAGCGACCCTTCCTGCGGTGTCCATACACCCATTGCACTCACCACCTTCTTGGCTTGTGGATCTCTTGCAAAAAACACGTCGATCAGCTCAAAGTGTCAAGGTAAGCCAAAGCTGTGCAAACACGCTCGGCTCAACGGCATCCTCCTGTACAGCACCACAGCGGTGTTTGAACCTTATTTTATCAGCCACCCACTCACATACCGCGCACATCCCAGACTTGCCGTCCTCAAGACATGGCCCCAAAATTCGTGAGCACATTCAACCGTCCTACGCATCGCTCTACACGCTCACCGTTGTACAGGACCCCTCCGAAGTCAAAATCATCTACCTGCGGGCGACAGGTGGCGAAGTCGGTGCTTCGTCTGCCCTTGCCCCCAAAATCGGTCCTCTTGGTCTGGTGTGTTGATTTACCGTGCTCTCAGAGGCGTGTGCTGAGACCTGTTCTAGTCGCCCAAGAAGGTCGGAGAAGATATCGCGAAGGCGACATCCGCATGGAAGGGTCTGCGGGTCACCGTCCAACTCACGATCCAGAACCGACAAGCGGCCGTCTCGGTCGTGCCCTCGGCATCCTCTCTTGTCATCCGGGCTCTCAAGGGTACGGACCGTCCTCTTGCTCTCTGTTGCGTATGCTTGACCTTCGTTGCAGAGCCTCCTCGCGATCGTAAGAAGGAGAAAAACATCAAGCACTCTGGGAACATCTCGCTCGACGAAATCATTGACATCGCCCGGACGATGAAGAGCAAGTCACTATCAAAGGACCTCGCCGGCGGCGCAAAGGAGATTTTGGGAACTGCACAGAGCGTCGGGTGCACAGTCGATGGTCGGCCCCCTCACGACATCATCGATGGCATCAACTCGGGCGAGATCGAGGTGCCAGACGAGTAGACGACAGCTCCTGTATTCATTGATTTGCGTTATCATCCTTATTCTGGCATTTCAGCACTTGACCCGTCGACCTCACCCTGTGATGACCGGGATAATTACCACGCTCGGCGTGCTGTTTGCCACGTAAATTGGAGGGCCATCTGCAGAATACTATATATCATGCTGGTCACTCAAACCGGGCCTGCTGAAAGGATTGAAAGCGAGTTCCAAACGGTCGAGGATTGGCATTCTATCAAGGTACACGTACAACGACGTGCTTCAACTTGTCTCGAGTCTCAATGGGAGATGTTCTTCCTCAGAAGCATTGCCATCCTCGTCTTTCGTCTTGCCCCCTGTTAGCCGTACATTCCATGCCTCGGTCAACCGAATTTTGTCCTCGGCACCCAATTGTACCATCGCATTTGAGATGACCTGTGTCGCCCCTTTGCCATCCCCATGGTCCATCAGCCATCCACCCCAAGCTGATGTTGCCGAAATTCCGTCCACAGCTCGCCAATATTCGTACACTGCGCGAAGAAGCGGCTTGTCTGCGAGGCTGTCGCGTGCACCTTCGAGCGCGAAGACGCGCTCCCAGACGGCTGCGGTGGAGAGATACGCGCTAGATATATGCCGTATCAGCTTGAGACGCGTGGTGCTGTCGGTCTCCTGAGAGTATATCGTCGCAGAAACATATCGAAGCAGCAAAGTCTCGTGGATAGTCCGTGTGGCCGAATTTTGCATGCTGTGGTTCAGTAGATCCTTTTCGTTGCGCAGCGGATCAGTGTCAGTGATCGGAACCGTGTGCACAAAGATAGTTTTACCTCGTAGACAACGCGCTGATCTTCTGTGTTACTTGACTGGTGATCAAGTCCCCACAACCAGATTTTCTCAGTGCCGTTAACATCCTGGCTTGCGACCACTGCGGTGCGTGCAGATGCCCACGCTGACTGGATACTGCCCTGGTCACCGCACGCATTCTCCGCATCTAACCGGGAAAGCCATACAGCAGGAGAGGTGGAGGTAGCTGAGTACTTCCTGGCAAATTTCAATGTTCTCTTCGGCGATGTGTTGTCATGTAAGAGTAAACGGATGTGCGTAGCTTGCAAGACTGGTAATGCACCGGGGCCCTGTGCCAGGACCTGTAGAGACCCTATTAAATACAGTTTCTGTGACGTAGCGGTGATTATCAAGAGAGAGAAGAACGAGATCAAGAATCTGCCTCACCAAACTGGGCTCGAGTGTCGGGTACCGACACCATTCCGATACAAAATCGGCATACATCTCTGACATACTAGAATGTGTAACGGTGCGAGTGTCACTCTTCGTGGAAGTCCCCCAAGAGACTTTGACGGCCGTTGTAAGCCGCTCATTAGCGGAATGGAGAGCGTCGATCAGGTTTTCACTGTCCACAAAATGAGGATCATCTCCGACCATATCGTTGCCATCTTCTTTTGGGAGGGCAAGTTCACGGAGTTGTCTAGTAGCATGCATTCGGATCGCGCAAGGATCATCGGGCAACGCTTCTTGCAGAAGGGAATAGACATGGTCCAATAGTGTGGTACGAAGACGGAGCTGACATGGATAAGTGCGAATGAGCGCTTCCAGTTCCACAAAGAGCTCCACCGTAGGCAATGCTGGATGGGAAGACTTGATAAACTTTCACTCCAAGGATACAGCATAAAATACACACCTTTTGCTGCACTTGACAAAGCAGACTTGACGATGGCACCATCCATGATCGCTTTGCGTGCAGCTTCACCTTCATCGCCACCCTTCTCGGCGGCTATGACTTCGTCTGGTGGCTTTTCCTTCTGCTCGTCATCGCCGCCCATGTCGATGTCGGGCTCGACTTCTTCTTTTCTTACCTGTGTTTCCTCGTCCCCCTTTGTGTCAATTCCTAAAACATTCCACCGCCTTCGCATCCCTTCAATGAAACCAAGTTCCATCCGGATGTACTCCCTCCACATGTTCACGCTGTCTGAGTTTAGCCGAAGCCCACGCTGTAGCAAAGAGCGAGCGGCAGATGGTGACATGTGGGATAACTCGTGTGATGCAGCCAAGATGTAGAAGGAAGGAACATGAGGGTGAAGTTGTAGAGCGCTAAGCACCCCTCTCGAGGTAAGTCGCATTTCTTGGCCAAGAAGCACTGGGCCCTACCGTGCAGTGATTCGCCCCACTAAAGCGCGTGCTCCTTCGCGTTTCGCCACCTGGACGTACTGTATCCAGAGTCCAACGTCTGACTTGAACCTCTTGAGTGCACGTTCGAATATTTGGAACTGCCTCCGGACGAGTGCGTAGTCCGATATCGTCGACTTTAACTTTGGAAGGTCTGGAAAGTAGCGTGAAAATTGTTGATAACATGAGATGCAGATCGGTGCACATACTCAGTCGTTGGAGACGTTTTCGCCGCAACTGCTCGAGGCCCATTTCATATGCGGCATACCGTAAAAAATCACTCTTCTTTGCGACTCGACGCACAAGGGCAGTTTCGAACTGAGTCCTTTTCTTCAAGATTTGTTTCACTTCAGCCTACACGACACGAGCCATAAATCTTTGCTCTGGCGTTGGAACTGTACAGGGCTAGCTTCCGCGCGACGTACTTGAGTGAAAAGACTTTTCTGGACCAGGTCCTTGAGCTCTGCGAGCATCTGGTTATTGCATGAGACAGCATTCGAAAGAAAGGCTGCTCTGGACTTGCCTGCTCTTGTTGAAAGTGCACTCTCTCCATGATGTCGGCTCGGGCTCGTCAATGTGGAGAGATGAGTTTGATGGGACCGAAAGCAAGTAACACGCGGCAAATATCATTTTTACCGTAACCTTTCACAGCACAGCTAATCTAATCAGATGCACACACTACAAACTTGCTACAAACTCAACTCCAGGGTCGCAGCGAATTAATTGCCGGGCATCAAGCACGTTCGTATAGATAGCATGAAACATCGACCCGTCACGGTCCCCAGAGGTACAGGTTTGTGGGAGTTCCAGCAAGACGCCTGGGTATTGAAGTCTGGAACGATCCCCGTGCAGCGCCAATCTCCGTAAACCCCACAGTGGCCCCAGAACATTCTGCCTCGTGGGCCTGGATGTCACAGGCCCCGTCCTATCGCTCGTCGCGGAGGTAGTCGCATGCAAGTCGGTCGAGCGCGATAAGCAAGCGGTGTGAGAGATATAAAGCAGCAAATAGCGGAGAATCAATTCGTACCGTTCTCATCCATGGCGCCAAAGGCTCATCGTACAAGCGCAACGGGTCTTCCCCGCACTCACTCTCGCTCCTCCTCAACCGGTTCTTCCAAGGCTGCATTGAACCTACATTTCACTCAGAAAGATCCACCACCGCCAAAGCAACCCGAAAAAACGAAGAAGGCCGGCTATGGACACGAAGTATGTTTCCCTCGATTTATCTTCTTTTTTTTCCCCAACAGTTTGATCTGACTTTTTTCCCTTCATCCCATTCCCCCCAGTCCCACTCACGAAATACATCACCCCTTCCGCGGGTGAACAGCACGGCACGGGTAGCTTCCAGGGAGCAACTTCAGGCTCACCGCTATGCACCACCCCCGACCCAACGCCAGCAGGGGGGAAAGACCAAGGCTGGCTTCACTCTTTCTAGCCCTCTCGCGGACGATGACGACGAATGGGTGTCCAGCGAAAGCGGTGTTGTGACACCAAATAGTATTGGGTCGGATAGTGGCCAGACACCCGTCGACCTCCGCGGGTCCATACCCACGGCCCCACCCGTCGATGAGTTCATACCTCGTCCAGATACACCGCGGGCGCAACCTCAGTCGTTGTCTCGCGTGCCTACTATCCGTGCTCCAGAAGCGCCGGCGAGGACATCTGTGTCAGCTACACGTGGACCTCAAGCTTTGCAAACAGTGGCTGCGCCACCACCTAGTCATGCAGAGCCGGCTCTTCAAACACAGCTTCCCTTCACTGAACCACGCGTCATGGAGATACGCTCAGCGAACACCTCCCCCATTCATCGGACGCATCACCCATCGAGTAAACGCCTATCGATGACACGGCCTCCCTCCATGCACTCTACTACCAGTAGATCGGAAGTACCGTTACGTCCACACCCTCTGATCCGGGGACAATCGTTTGGCCAGGGTGTACCCATGACACCCAAGGTGGTCCCCCTCGTTCCGTTAACCGTCACCTCGGAAGCATCTCCCGTGTCGTCACCGGGTCGTGATCAGACCGACAAATTATCAACCTCTCCATCCAGCGTAAAGACGACCTGTGCACAATCTGCACCAAATCGTCGAATCTCAGTTTCTTCTGTGCGTTCGGTTGCCACCCTTCCGAGTCAACCACAGGTCCAATCCCATTTTTTCGGGAGAGCACATGACCGCCACCGAACACTCTCTTCGATATCCTCCAATTCTTCATCGTCTGTTCAGGCACTATCCTCGCTGGCATACCTTCCGACGACACGTCCACCCACTCCGCAATACACCACCCACTTTCCTCCTGTCAGCATTTCCGTCGGTTTGGAAGCAGTCCATCCACTATTACCGCCTCCTTATCTGAGCGCCCACATGTCTTTTCTCACACATAGAAGCCCGTTGAAGGAGTCGTACGACAGAGTCATTGGTGCTAGGGAACTACAGAAGCGGGAAGTCGCTGTGGTTTGCAAGGGGTAGGGTTTCACGACCCGCTGGCATTTGGAGTATGTGTGTTCTTGATACCCAAACATCGGACGGCCCTCGAAGGCTTCATTTATTCAAGTCTCTATACTTTCTATTGTAAACTGCATTACCAATGGACTCCTATGCATCCTTATACTATTTAATACAGGCGATGATACCATACATACGTTCCTAACGGTCTTGGTGACAATCTCGCTGTAGTACTAGCTGGAGTGGTTAAACTTTGTATACGACTGCGCACGGTAGTGCCACGACTACAGTGGTGGCGATGACGTGGCGGTAACACCGACGCGCACGACGAGCTTAGTACTTACCCTTCGACCATCGTCAAAATAGATCTACAATGTGGCTCTCTGATGCACAAAGTTAGTACCCTGTTGACCTCACTCACCTGCCTGTTCGACCAACTCATTTCCAGAGATCGGTGTCGCACTCACTACGTTTGGGACATTGTTCATGTTTTTGGGGATAATGCTCTTCTTCGACGCTGCTCTCCTTGCACTCGGAAATGTCGGTGCACCCCTCGCGCCATCCTGTCCAGGCACTCACGTACTCACGTTCCACTCTTCCACCCTAGATGTTGTTCCTCTCAGGCCTCACACTCATCATTGGGCCCCAGAAGACATTTTATTTCTTTGCTCGCAAGCAAAAATTGCGTGGAACGATATGCTTTCTCGGTGGCGTTCTACTCGTCTTTTTCAAATACCCATTCGTGGGGATGATCGTAGAGACTTTTGGATTTTTGAATCTCTTTGGGTAGGAGTTGTCTGCGGAACAATGATCCTAACGTGTCTCTCACGTCTTTTACAATCTAGCGACTTCTTTCCCGTCGTCCTGACGTTCCTGAGACAGCTCCCTTTCGTCGGCACCTTCCTGTCACTGCCCTACATACGACCGGTGAGTGATTCTAGCCGCGCGTCGAATCAACCAGTGATGGGGTTGTTGTAGGTCGTAGACCATTTAGCCGGCTCAAGAACCTCGGCGGTATAGTCTCGGACCCGCCAACCACACACTGCTAGGTAGCTGACGTCTGATAGAGATTTGTTGGAATTTAATTGGTATACGTCCGAAAATGTCATAAAATCCTCGGAGCATGGAATAAGCTGCTTTAATCATCTGCGCCCCCCTTCTCATCCTTCCCCAAGGAACTCGGGCGAACCACTTTTCTCCTGAACGGTGTCTGAAGTAGCGTCCACGTCGGAGGCTGAACAATATTCTCCATTGTTGTTATCTTCTCGGACAGCTCATCTCGGTTTCTGATTGTGAATCCATGCTTCCTTGCCTGGTCAACTACGAGGCCACTGGGAGGGTCTTAGAAACAAGCACTCTACGAGATTGTGTCGGCACTCACATAGCGTACAACATCATTGCAATGTATCCTGACATCGGGACAAGATATGACCGGCGAGTGTATGTCAAATCGGCCAATCCACCCTGCGCGGACGGGTACCAAGCACCGCCTCCAACTCCCTAATGTCAAATCGTAGGCTGGCAGGTGAGTACATGGGAGTGTACTCACCATGACAATCAAACCTGATCCCTTCTTTGTGTATTTGCCAAGGTTCTTGGTGCCGAGGGTGAAAATACACGGATAGCAGATAGACTCGAAGAAGAACAGGGCGAATATACATCCGATAGCACCGTACCTTGGCAGTTGTGAGACCAAGAGACAAAACAAGGTGCAGAGGAAGCTGTAGATCGCAAGCAAGAGAGCTGGATCGATAAAGTTCAAGATCACCACACTGACGAATCTAGGGGCCAACGTCATAACTCCCATGCCAATCGCTGACAGAAGACCTTACCGTCCGACGGTGAAAGTAATTTGGCAGAACGAAAACAATTGGCTCGCTCTAGACTGGTCGATACCAACTCCTTGATCGACGAAGAAGTTTACGGCAAAAGCAGCTACACCGACTTGCGCTCCACTGACTACAACATCAGATACAAAATCCACCAAAAAAAATCGCTAAAAACATACACATAGGCGGTCTGTGCGACAAAACCAAAGATACAGCGGTACTGTCTCCAGAATGGACCTTGGTCGTCCTGTATTCCTGCGTCTTGCATCTCCTCGGCAAGGGCATCCTCAGTGATTTCGGGTAGATGGGCGAAGCTGAAGAACGTCGTAAAGTGGGATTGGTGAAAGATGGAAGCGACATACTAGAATAATACATTAAGAACGACACCGAGGCCTGCGACAGCAAGATAAACCCTACATATCCAGATCAGCTTTCTGATTGCGTCGAAATACACAAGAAACACACCACTGCACTGTACCAAGGCTGGTTGCATTCTCGCCCGTGAAGAACCATCGCGCTGCAATGAGAGGTCCGGAAAAAGAAGCCACTCCTTGAAAGCCTTGACTGAAATTGAGACGAGCGGCTGCATACTGAGGGGTTCCCAAAACTGTAATGTAGGAATTTGCCGCGACCTCGAGAGTAGACAGACCACACCCTGAGACGAGATGATAATGACCTATTCAGAACGACGTCCGCACGGAAGGGACGATTCACGCACCGATGACAAAAGTACTTCCGACGAATCCACCATACTTCTCGAACTTGGCAGATGGCCAAAAGAATATGGCACCAAGCGAATATAGAGACAAACCAATATGAATGCCTTTCTATCCATCCAATGAATAGCAAGAACCGATCATTCTTCGAATAAGTCACCTTGTATCCTATCCGCCTCATCTGCTCAAAGTCAGCGCCATCCGAGCTTACCGAAAGTAAGACTCACAAAGAAACCTGCGAAGGGTGCCCATACAAGGTACGCTCCCTGATACGCCGCCGTCAAACGAAATTCTGTACCTCCACGTTTGGTTTGCTCACGAAATAAGCAAGCTGAAGCATTGTACTCTGCAGCTTCGTTATGTTGAACACGGTTTGGAAGTGAGCATTGAGGACATCAAGAAGCTAGCGAGGGCTGCCGTTGGCATCGAGCTTCATGAAGGATACGGTGTAACGCTCACACCATAAGCAAAACCCCCTGTCGAGTTCGTTAAGTTGCTGGTTCCATGGAGTGGGATCGACGCACAACGCACAAGTAAAGAAAAGTGTCGTCACGAGGGCGAAAGCGTAAGCCCATTGTCGTTGGTTGAGTTGAGATCCTGAACGGCAACACCATGAATAAGAGAATGATCCCCCGAGCCGCTAGGACAGAACACACCAGTCGTTCCCTTGGGAGGCGTCATTTCGTGTGTAAACGCCCAAGCTGATCAAGGAAATGGGGGACCAAGAACAACACATGCGAGAAGGTAGCTCTGCTGCTTATATGGATGGGTTTCGGCACGGGCGGATATAGCACGCACGTGGAGATGAATCTTAACTCGGCTCACATCTTCTGTTACTTGACGGACAACCGATATCATACCTGCAACGGCGTGAACCTGGTATGCATCACGATGCTTGTATCCGCTTTCGTTTGCTCGTGGACGACAGCGACCAATCGATGAGGCGTAACGTAAGGTGCCGCGGACACAGGGTGAGAGTGGAGCCCCTGGAATAGGCGAGTGAAATACAATTGGGGTTAAGGTGTGCCGGAGTGACAGCTGGCGAGGTGATCATGCGGACTCGTCTTGCCCGGATTATCTCGGTCCGTTTCCAGCTTGGTGTGCAAGTCCATCCCCGTGTGTACGGATCGGAGAACCGCGACGTGGCAGGTCACTCGAACTCAAAAGCAATTGTCATTAGTCGTTCGGCATGGAGTTACCACCCGAACTTCGGGACCGCGACTTTGCCTTCAATTATAGTAAGTTGGCGATGTCCTCACCCGACTCGGAGTCACCTCTCGTTCCGTATACTGTCGTGAGTGCAGAAGTGAGTGTATCAAAGGGATTGGTGCTCACAGTTTGGGTCAGCGAAAGTATGCTGAAACGAAGTGACATTGCATCACATTCGATAACCACTTGTGTGATCAGTACGAAAGTGATCCACACAGTGATGAGCAATGTCGGCCTGGTCAAGGTCCTGGCAACTGCAATCCCAAACAATGATTAATGATGGGCTGACCGTATCATTGGCACGATTAGCACGATTTGTACTAGATGTCTTGACATGGTCATCCCATCTTCAAGTGGACCAATCACCAGACTGCTTCAAGCCGCGTTCGCCACGCCGTTGTGACCTGTGACATTACTAATCGTTGACCTACCGATATCTGTGCTCACGATAGCTCAGATTATTACTTCGAATACTCTGTTTACAAGACTTAACAAGCCTTATCCGAAATCCAGGATTCCCGTGATGCCAGCAGAGGGTCGTAGAAGGAGGAGATTAAGAACAGTGCAGCATTTCTGGACCGCAGTACGGTCAGGTGGTTTGGACTCACTCCACCAGCCGTGGCATGTGAGTACTGGAGTACGGAGACGTCTCCCCGAGCTGCCGCACTGATCAGTCCGATTCTCAGGATGTCCTTTCAGATGCGACATCCACCGCGGAACCTGACACTGATCCAGACCTGTTTGATGGGGTTACTCGCGATGTGCCCGAATTGGGTCTCATTGTCCGCACTGACTTTTCCGATGAACCTTCCTGGGCGGCGTTTCGTACTCGTCTCCAGGACAGCGAGAAGGAACTTATCTTAGGCAACGACGATGCAGACGAGAACGCGTCATCCCAACCTCTCCAACCCGATGACGTGGGTGAACAGGACGACGGCGAGGGCGAGGACGAGGACGAACTTGAAGATGCTCCTCCAGCGATCTTCTACATCATAAATCCATCTTCCTCGCAAGAGCGCAAGCTCCTAGCAGGCGTCTCGAACTTGACGGTTTTACGCCTTTTCAACGATGTTGATGTTCGCCCGTCCCCAACCCCCCCTCATGGCGCAAACCGCAGTCGTTCCTTGAACAGGCTCGTGGACTTTCGCGGCTGGCAAGAATTCTATCGAGGGAAGAATGTGTGGATATATGATACCCAGTCAAACATCGATCAATGCGTGCGCGTTGTTAGCCAAAGCGGGGACATGTACGGTACAGCAACGTAAGCGTGGGGTACCTCCAACAAGTCTTGTGCGAAACTCATCCAATTCAGAGGAGATAGCTGGCGAGCACGGGTATCACACATATGTGAACTTCAGGTTAACTTATCCTCTGGGGCCATCAAGATCGACTTTGGAGGACTTGATCGCTGGGACTTCAACGAGCGGAGGCGCAACTTGATGGAGGCTGAGGGAGAGTAATTCGAACTGCTTGACTCCAAAACCTACCCCCCTTTGATTCACGCACCGTTGCGACGCGCCAAGACGAGATCGTAATGATTTGATATGTCAGCTAAAGCAAAGAGGATACACAGGGAATGCTCCGCCCATCCTCGCACAACTTCCTATGAGGAATTTTAAGCAGTAACAGTCCAGACACGAATAAGGTTGTCGGTGAAGCCCCCGAACAATGTCTGGCCGTCAGCAGACCATGCAATCGACACACACTCGGGTTCCCGCGAATTAGCACCAACGTCTACGAATTCAGGTTTGAGCTCGTCGACGATCGATCTAAGAAAGTAAAAGTTTGCACAGAACTCCAGGTTAGTAAGGAAAGTAACGTACTTGCTCTCGAGATCAAAGATTTTAACACAGCTGGCAGTGGCAGCGCACAGCCAGTAACGGTTGGGGGAGAAAACGAGGGCGTTGACGATGTCACCCGCCTCGAGGGAGTAGAGGTGTTTGCCCTCGTTCAAATCCCAGAGCATGGTGATACCATCCTTGCCACCTGATGCAGCCAAGGAGCCATCCGGGGAGACAGAAATAGTGTTGATATAGCCGGTGTGGCCGTAGTGATTTGTCTTCAACTTGAACTTGGAGAGTTCCCAGACCTGTACCGGGAATGAAGATTCACAATATGAGTTCAAAAACTTAAATGACGCTACCTTGACCACCTTGTCCCAGCCGCAAGACACGATGACAGGGTTCATGACGTTGGGGCTAAACCGCACGCAGGATACCCTGCGAACAGCGTCAGGATGATGAGAAGAGGGATATTAACGATCGCGTACCACTCGGTATGGCCATCATCCTTGATGTCATATTTGCACTCCCCGAGGGTGTTCCAGAGCTTGATGGTTCTGTCACGGGACCCAGAGACGATCTGTCTGTTATCAGCGCTGAAGCTGACGGAAAGGACGTCTGAAGAGTGGCCGACGAATCGACGCGTGGTTTGGCCGGTATTGAGGTCCCAAAGACGAAGAGTGTGATCCCAAGATGCAGAGAGGGCAAACTGGCCATCGGAGGAGATGACGATATCGGAGACGAAGTGGTTGTGTCCGTGCAAAATACGTTTTGGATAGCCGTATGTATCTTCGTCACGGGTCAATTGCCAGACGATGATGGTCTTGTCTGTGTGCGATATGGACTATCAAAACGAGTAAGAGTGTGGGTTGTGAAGAAGATAAATACCACGAGAGGCAGTCAGGATCATGTCTGGGTTCTCTGAGGATGTCGCAATGGCGGTCACCCAGCCTTTGTGGCCGGGCAGCGAGCCGAGAAAACGTAGTGATTCCGCCATCGTTGGTTAAAGTCACTCGACGTCGCCGAGACACACACCACACTCACAACCGTGACGTGACAGCCACCGTGACTCGACTGCATAGTTTCTCGGCTATTCCCGCCCATGTGTTTTTCGCTTTTGCCCGTCTCAGCTCCATTCACGTAGTTCTTCCTGTGAGTACTTCTTCTACAATGCTTCGCTTTTCCGTATGATGTTATTCTTCAATATTTGCTACTTCAGAGGGTTCGCCCGATGAGACCATTTTCCACCAAGATCTCTGACTCTTTCTGTACCTCTTCCAAGCAGCTTTCACTGACACCCTCCACAGTTTTCGGTCACGCATCCCGAACTGAATCCCGTTTAAGGATGTATCTGTCACCAAGGGGTTCATCAGCATTGATAGACGGTAGTCAGTCAAATGCAGCTTCAAGTACTCCAGACCCACACTGGATAGATATGCCGAATCGACCCAGGACGCCAGTCATCAGTGAGCATAAGCTGATGTCCATTTTGTGTCATGTATTCAACATAGGGGATGAAGTTGACACAGACCCCGGTGTCGACGATATGCTAGCTATGTTCGGATTTGTGTCATGTGGGAATTCACAGTTCTCTAAGATATACCGTCTAGTCTGTTAGCACTCGCCTCCCCCGAGCTGGAAATCCTTGCTATCATAGTCTCTTTCGGTGCGTGGGCTACGAGTTAATGAATGGAATATAATATACTCGGCCTACAGGCAACACTGATGTCCATGCGACATAGTGGGTCGTGCTCTCTGCCCACCGTTTGTTCAGCATTGTGATTTGCCGACAGCGCGAACATTTTTAAGCTATATCAGGCTGTTGGTCGTCATATCGCTGCACACCCCGAGGATAAGGAGAGGTTCCCAAACTATACCTCGAATGCTCCACCTATCCTTGCTCTCGGCCCTCAAGGGCCACTTCATGGTGGTCGCCACTTCGCTCAATATTTCCATGGGAAGTGAGTTGCTCACCTCAGATGGACAGTGTGAATTTCCTCAACGTCCCGCAGGGATGGTCTAAGCGATATTATGACACGCCACCCCGACCTCAACGTCTCCGCTGATCAGGATAATCAATTTAATTCTAACTTTGTCACGACATCAAAATCAGCAATTGATGTCGCCCTTGATCTTCTTGAATCACGGCCGGAGAGAAGCATTACATACATTGTTCTCGGACCCCCAACAAACCTCGCCATGCTTAACCGCGAACATCATCAAACTATAAAAACCCGAATTGGTCGAGTTATCATGATGGGTGGTGCCTTGGACGTCCCAGGAAACACCTCGCCTGTCGCAGAGTGTAAGATATTGTTTCCTTGTGGATGTCAAAATATTCTATCTGATATGCACAGTCAATTTTTTTGCTGACCCGTTCGCGACGAAGGAGTTGCTCTGCCCTGTGGTGCCAGGAAGTGGTCTCCCACTGGAACGAGTCCTCCTAGTCACGTTAGATGTTACAACCCCGCACGAACTTCCTTTCCCGTTCTACATCCAGCACGTCGACCCTACATTCGATTCCACTCTCAAGCCTTCCATCGGCTTAGACAAAGCACCTTTAGTCCACTTTACAAGCTCAGTCTTTGAGCGCACGAGAGAAATTATGATCATTTTCGGGAAGGATGCTCTAGAACTCCACGATGTAGTCGCTGTTTGGTGTGCCATTGAAAATCCCCCTGACACTGCCGTCGAGGAAAATGCATTGCCAGGGCTGTCACCTGGCTGGGCTGCCGTCAAACGCAAATTTGACATTGAAAGGTACGGGATCACTTTGAAGCAAGCTGAATGGGGGGTGATGCGTTGTTCCAGGACGGCTGAAATTACTCGTGGTATGTTGGTTGTAGACCGAAGGGGAGACCAAACGGCGTATGCCCCCGGCGCCAACCGATCTAAAGTGCAGGCTCTTTTAGAGCAGTCCCATCAATGTCATGGCTTGCTCGAGTCTACCGCCGTCCCTGCTCAGGTTAGAATGGAGAGTGAAGGAATCCGCAAGGGTCCTGACGAATGGTTGGGCCACCCGACAGTACACGACGGCAGTCTTGGTGGATCCATGAATGTCGCTTGTGTCGTCGGCACACCAGGGAAGGATGCAATCCTGCAGTTGTTGACAAAACGTTTGTGGGGAGTTGACATATGATGATGTATACGGGTGCTACAATCGAAGGTAGTCTACTAATCACGGATGCACCCTTTTCTTGCTTGAGGGATATACAAGCTGGCATGCTGGGCCAAAACTGCCGGGTTGGCCGACCCACAGCTTAGGTAGTACAAGCAAAAGTCAGAGTACTAGTGGTGATGCACCCCTTGGAATAACGGAGGCCGTGCCGTTCTGTCGTCAGTTTTGTGACAAAAAGCGGTTAAACATGGGTAAGGTCCTTTGTATATTATGCGCGGCATGTCGTGGATTGGTCTAATGCGAGCACACGATTGCCTTGGTTGGCTGGCTTCCTCGTCGAGGAGAGAAGAGGGAGAAGATGGTATTGAAAATCTGATTGTACACAGCAAGTGGGGAGCGGGTACATAGCTAGATCAGGGAAGGCTATGGAAGATGGTAGTTAGCCCTGCGCTCACCAACCGCTTGCTTCACCTGATGAGGAAGACAGCCAAGCTCCGCGTATCGTGTCCATTTCGTCCGAGCTGCACCGTATGACTCTGTCCTCGGTCCAATCGGCCCCCAAGGAGGAGGTAATGGAGGTCTATTCCAAGAATCGCTCCGCCGTCCCGCTTTACGCGAGAACCAAGCTTGCAAACATTCTGTTCACCGGGTACGCCCTTGTCGAGAGAGCCCTGGAACCGTCTACGGATCGTATCTGGGCAACGGGGACCCATTCCCGGCGCTGTTCACACTAGCCAGCAAGTCCAGTTCAAGGGGGTACCCTCTGGGCGGCGTCCGTTGACGATGTGGAAGAGAATGGATGGCAAGGAAATTACTTCACGGACCCAGACCGAGTAAGAAATGAGACAACACACGTATGCGATGCGTAGCTCGGAAAGAACTTGCACGAGTTGAGCGAGGCATTGATAATGGACAAAGACGCACTCTGCCCATGGAAGGATAAGAACTTGAGTGTACTCGCTTCAGGTCACGTTCATGCATCGTTTGCATTTGTACCGCAAGCACATTTCCATATATGAAGACATAGACGCTGCATAAAACGATGAATGACTTGGAGAATCATGGCATGACAGTGACAAGCGGGAACTGTAACGTCGATTAGGCAAAAGACAGAACGATACATGAGGGCTCGTAGGATCGAGATCGGAAAGGTAAGCAACAAGTGAAGGAATGGGAGACTACATACAACATGTCTAGCACGGGAGTTTGAGATTGGGTATGCTACATGGTTTGGGTGGACAAAGTGGTTGTTGAACGCCTGCGAACAACTTGACGAACGCTGATGAGGATAATAGGTGTGACGGAGTCAATCAGTCTCAGAAATCCTGGATGTCGTATGGATGTCGAACAAGTTCGTCATATAGCTCCGCCGGCAGATCTCGTACAAGTGTGACCGCTATCCCAACAACTGGAACAGCTTCAAGTGGCGGGAATGTTCGTAAAAGGCGCATAGGGCTGGAAGGAATGGAATGAGCGTAACGTTACGCGCGATGCAAGGGAATCAGACCTTGGAGAACTCATAACTTCGTCTCGGATAAGCAGTAACTGTGCGATAACACACAGTACATTTAAGTGTACACCAAAGGCCAGAAGAAAGTCCCATAGCATCAGGACTTGATCCAGAGGAGGTGTGCACGCGCACAAGGTAAGGACAGCTGAGAGAATTTGACTTGCGTCGGCATGGCTCCAGAAGACATGAACAAAGAAACAAACATGGGAATGCGTAGATTTCGGCGGAGAGGTTCTTCATTCGAAGATAACCGAAAAGCTCGGGGTCTACTATTTTCAGGCATCGATCCAGGAGCTGTGAAATGCGACCATCCACCGAGTGCCACTGGGATATAGGGACGACGGACGGACCTTGAGACCTCTGTGTACCCCCTCTAGTGTTGGTTGCACGTAAAGGGGACACGACTCTTCGATGAACTTGGCGAAGCAAAAAAATGCTTCAAGTTCTGATGGCATTGTATACAGGAATGGGGCAGCGAGTACGTTCATTCCTTGGACGTATGTGAAACCAAGCTGCTGTGTCTCCTGGCGGTCTGTAACCCGACAGTTGAGCCATATTGGGTTCTATGGTCATTTCATGAGGATGACTGGCAACGCACCATGATTCCGCCATACGAAAGCATCTAACAGCCGAACAAGCATATCTTCGCGGACTCGCTCCTTGAAGCCACGATCTGTCGCTAGGGTCCTTCACAGAGTTGAGCTGGGACCGTCGCGATGAACGGTGGACTTCACCTAAAGGTGTCATTCCTGATTTTCTCCCGAACTTCGCATGGACCACGAGAAACATATTGTAAAAACGTCTCTGCTGAAATGTCATCGACCCGTAGGAGAATTTTCCATATTCGAGGACGAAGAGTAGAATCCTACGAGAGAAGATATCAATAAACGGGTTAGTTTGTCCATTGTTGCGTTGCCACGAACAATTTTGGACGGAATGCCCTCCACAAGAATCATGCGTCTGAGCTTCTTCAGTCCTTCGTCCACATCTCCAGACCGTCTTGATTTCGATGATTTGTGCTGATTTAGAACCTTGTTGAATGAGTGGGCTGCCGCTGCCGTTGCTTGGTCGCGCGATGAGGACATGGTGGTGGTAGTCTGCGTGTTGCAGAATATTTGGTGGTAAGCAAGTGGTAAGCTCGAAAATCATCCTTACTCGCCTCCCACACGCCGGTCCACGACCATTGTTCATGAGTTATTATTGATTGGTCTCAGCACCGTTACAACACAAACGACGGGCTTCCTGCTATTCTTGATCTGACTAGGGGAGATCAGTCGTAGCACCCCACCAGAGGCACGCTATTTCAGCATCAAATCCAGCAGTGGTGGCCAGCCCAGCCAGCCCAACCATTCCCTGGTCCATTACACCCGTCACAGTTAGCTATCATGGACGTTCCATTCATCTCGTCTGGCGCGATGAGTCGCGCGCAGTATGCTCTCGTACGTAAAGTCGAAAACGCAACCTCTCCCCAAGCCGCCGATCAGGTTCTCTTGAACGAGCTTGACGTTATACGCCGCAATCTCCAACAGCCACATCTGTCGATTGTGCGTAAAACCTCCCGAATATCTCTCAACTGTTCTTCAAGCAGAGCTTCGTAGAAGGAATGCAAAGAGTGCTTGATCTTAATTCTGCATTGTACCATGTCCATGTCTGCTGCTGGTCCTGGCGACCTGGAATTCGCTTTCCCGCATGCTGTAAATCTAGCGGAGCTTGGTCAATCTCCGATGGACAAGAGAATTGGTGTGTATCGGTGTTCACCCACAACTACTCGAGTAAACACGGCATCCAGGTTATATCTTTTGTGTGGAACTGATGCCTCCAAATCACGAACTTCATCTCATGTTGGTCAACACGTTGCGCAAGGTAAGCGTCCTTGTTGTCGAGTAGCTGGTGGCACGTCTCTGATGTGTCCGTAGGACCTGGAAAGCACCTCTGTGGCTCGAATATGTCTCGCTCTCGATGTGCTCACACAAATCCCTAATGAGGATGTTATCCCTGCCGTCGATACCCGCCTGCAGACTCTCCTCCAACATCAATCGTAAGCAGCATCAGTAGTCTACCTTGACTGGTGTGTTTCAAGGCCCTGGTTTTAGCATAGCTGTGCGGCGACGTGCCCTAATGGCGTATCATACCCTTTTCCAACAAGACGCTGAACGTCTGGCACGTCTTGGAGACGTGATACAGCGTCGTCTACGGGCTGAACCTTCTGGGATTGCATCAATATCCACAGTTGCTGGGAAAGTGTGTAGATTTTGTACTTTTTCCTCCCTGCTCTGACCACGTCTCAGTTCAAACACTCGGAATCTCTTGAGGAGCTTCTGAATTCCCAATTACAGCGCCAGTATCGTGAGTCTGTCGAACCAGGCTCTGTATTTGGCATCCTGCGGACACTTCACAGGGGCGAGATGAAGTTAGTGCGCAGGCTACTTTACCTTACAACGCAGGTTTAACCCACTGTCAGACTCAGGCCAGGGAGTATTCCCGTTGTCCTCGATATCATCAAGCGCGTGTCGAAAGTTCCAATGCGAGGTAAGAGCATATACGCTGTAAATACATGGGCTGAGCACAGCGCAGCTGTACTTCATGAGGCCTTTATGCTTTTGTCAACCGTCAGTCCAGAGGAACTCCGTGAATCTCAGTTGTCGTCCACTGCTGTCACTAGCATCCGCCACTTTCTCTCCTCTAGGGATCCTAACGACTTGTATCTGTTTGTGTGCTGCTTGAGCTGTCTAGATCCCAGCATCTGGGCGGGGACACATCCCGACACCGTAGCAGTGTTGGACGAATGGGAGGTTCAAGGGATGATGAGGCTTCTGGATTCGCCAGATGGGCTGATCAGAAAGACGGTGATTCACCCTCAAACCGTATCAGTGAGGGTGCTGACGGTTTCTACCACCAGACACTCAAGATTCTCCATTCTGTCGATCCAAACATCGTCGAGACATACTATTCGCAGGCTCTGCATAACTTGTCGCCATCGCTATCTCTGTCCGACAAAAATGAATACGTTTCACGTCTGCTCGAAGTCATCGACATGCAAGATGCGAATGACATAGACCAATATGCAAGGCGTCTGAAGGACCTCTTTTCAGTGGTTGAAGGGAGAGAGCACGGCCCGACAGAAGATCTTCCGGTCCTCGACGTCAGCGTCGAGCGGATCCTGAACGGAATGCGGGAAAGTACGTTCCGTTCACCACACAGCATAGACTTTCCTGACACTTTCGAAGGGGAGACATCTTCTAGGATATCATGTGTTACTGCGCTGGCTGTATCTCTGACAGAGTCAGAAGTGTGCGTGGGACCAACACTCATGGTTGTAATTTCTGCCCTCGTAAGCGAGTACTGTGGTAAGGTCTCAATATCGCCTTCGGAGATGCTCCGCGGTATAGCAGCGAGACTGGCTTCTTACGCTTGTGAGTCAACCGACTTGTGCGAAAACTAGCTTGACGACCCTTGTCAAGCATCCGTTCAGGACGCATGCTTGCTCACGATGCTGAGATTATCTGTCGACTGTGATGAGGTTCCTGAAGAAGTTACTGCTGCTGTCCGTCGACTGTCGCAACATACTGGCACCTATCTCCGTAGAGTAAGCCCAACGCACATAGTCTGACTTCGTACATTGACTTTTAGTACCAGAGATGTGATCAATTCTTGACACTGTCTACCCAGCGACGTGTTCTCGCCGAGATTATTTCGAGGGCACCGTCGTCTTCTGTGAGTTGACATACCATTATTGGTGGCGAGGAATCATTTACTCTAGAAAAGCTGCCCGACTTCCTCTTTGCGTTGACGGGTTATCAGTCAACTCCATATACCACGTCTCCGCGGTCCCCCCGCACTGCACCCCCAAGGCGCCAGGAGTCGTTGGATTTCTCGCCTCCTCGAGGGGCAGCGTCTGCAAGAAAGCTGCGATACGAGGCTTACGCAACTCCGCAACCTGTTCCTAGCCTTAGGTATCTCTCCAGCCCACGGCGACTGAAGGGTTCCGTCTCAAGTCCAGAGGGGATAACAAGGAGCTTGTCTCGTGCAAGTGACGCGTCGAATTCATTGAATGAACTTGCCAAGACTATCACTCCAGGGGAGCTGACGCTGGCGGCGGCGCAGAGCCCCTTCTATGAAGTTGAGGTGCGGATCATGCTGGTCGTTCCTCAACCGGTGGCTCAAACAAAATAGACTGACAGAACACTTGGGCCTGTGGCGCGGCCACCGCAGGATGACCTGGTTCGTTATGTTACTCGGGGGTGTTCGTCTGATCTGATTCAGCATGACAGGTATCCCGAGTTGACCTTATCGCGCTCGATTCGCCGTTCGTTGCGGAACCTGCAAAAGAAGTGCCAGGAGACACTGATTTCAGGGCTGCGTGGGACTCTATGGAGAATGCAAATGTCCGAGGATGGTGTGAAGCCTCGCTGGACGTGATTGTGCGCTTGTTGCAATCGCTGCAGTATCGGATGAGAGTGATTGCTACAGATCAACCTCCGTTTGAAGGTGCGTGGGGATCTCGTTGAAATCTTCTTCTGGCTCAACTTGGTTGATCCCGCAGGCGAGCTCAAGGTCCTTGTCCAGGGGCCAGAACCTCAGCAACATGCGACTCTTCGACTGCGGGAGGGGGAAGACGAGAGCTGTCTATGGCGCCTACGTTGTAACGACCTGGAATTGCGTGCCTCCATCAAGAGGTTGATGGAAGGTATCTAGTCTAGAGACAGAAAGGATTATCAAGCAAATCTATAATCATCGCTTTTGTACACGTGATAGGGGACCGCAGCGTGGGACTGTGGTCCAGCGCAGGCTAAAAATCGGAACAAGCTGAAAATTTCGACAAGGGTCTCCTTGATCTCTTCCAGTTGTTTTCTGAGACACGCCTCGGCAAGTTTTCTACAACTTTCAAGCGACTTATGATCTTGCACTCGCAAATTCACAGGTTCGTGCTTTTATTCCCCCGCAGGCTCAGACTCATCATTTCAACCCACTCAGCACGCGGCGCCCAACCCTCCACCTTGTACCCTTCGCACCACTGGCTGTATCTCTTGTTGGCGCGGACCGTCCTCCTTAAGTCCCGCCCCCTTCGCAAGTCGTAATCACCCACCGCCTCCTCTTCTAGCTCATGGGATAATTCCCTAGCCTTGTACCGCTCGACGACCACAGCTCACCAAGTGGCATCGTTGAAATGATCTACACACTCAAGAACCCATCCGTCTTTCGCCCCACCAGTTGTCCTCCTTCCCTTCCCACTCCCCCTGACTCACCTGCGGTCATGGAGAGACCTCGGCTCCCCACCAGAGTCCCTTTCAATCTCAGACGCTCTCCCCTGGCGCCAGCCGCTGTTCACAGTTGCACTCCTCTCATTCAAGATGGATCATATCTAGAAGCGCTCGACCTACGACTGAACGAAGCTGTATCTAAAGCACTCGCTCACCCATCCGGCCCTTCCCTACCGAGCGAGTTGGTCGGTGGTAGACGCCCAATTCCCACTGGCCGTGGTCGCGCCTTGGGTGCATTGATTTCCTCGTATGTTGTAATTTGGCTTGCCTGTGTTTAATCTACTTAATACATCTTTAGCGAATTACAAGCAGCACGCGATAATAGGCACTTATACAGGGCTATCTTGCGTATCCTCCACAAGCCTCTATCTGTTCTCTTGGGCAATTTGTCAACTCTCCTTCTGCCCCTGCTGTCCTCCAGTGCATTCCTTCAGACATCGGCACCCACTCTGCAGATGCCAAACGCAACCCAGCTTCATGCACTAGCCATCGCGAATTTTGCTGGAGAGCTGCTTTCGAGCTTCGATGATGTAGCTTTAGGCCTCGACACGGACAGTCGTGGGGATGGACTGAAGCCCATACGTACAGGGCTGGTTTCCCTCGTTGGTCGTGTCGTCAACCCGCTGATCACAGGAATTAAGCAGGAGTTGGTCCCCCTCGTTGACGCATTAGAAGCTCCTCTTAAAGCGACTCCTCACAAAGCAAAGGGATCCGTTCACCCTTCTATCACTGCGCTTCAGTCCTCTATTCCCGTCTACGGCCGAGTACTTGCACGTTATGCGAGCACCTACCCCGCACACACATTGCTTGCCTCATTCCTGATTTCCATCGTATGGCGGGCCCTTGTCGCCTTATCACACCGTCCCATGACGACTCAAAGTTCTGTAAACATAATGCTTGTCGAGAAAGGCCGGTATCCAGCACCGGGAATCTCGGCCACCCCCCCTACTGGGCTATTCAAGTTGAAGCGTGGTTCTTCGCGACCACCATCGCCAGTAATTACATCCACAGTCGCATCCGACGCGAAGGCGCTGTACGAGATTTTCTCTCACTTCCCTCGTCCAACCCACACCCAAGTCGCTTGCGAGGCGGTCGATGAAGCCTTTGTCCAATTGAAAGCATTAGTGTCCCTGCTTGAGATTGCCGATGATCCGTTCTTTGGGGTCAACAAAACAGTGGAGGAGATCACCGATGAAATCCACAGTCTCACGGACGAGCTCCCGACCTTGATTGCCCTCCCAGTGCTGTTGCGTGCGCGCTATTTCGAAAGCGTCCTTGGCCCTCAAATCAGTACTGTGGCCGCGCTTTTCGATGTTTCGGAGGATACTTACCGCAGAGACTTCCTGGCAGGCTTTGGGCGAGCGGAGCAGTGTGGTCCCGTCGTCGCGCAACGAATCTTGGATGAGATATACCCCCGACCTGTTGTGGATGATGATCCCTCAGAGTGCTTCGTGGACTGGCTGGAGGCTCGCTTAGCCCAAACCGACCATTGATTCCCTGCTGATACACAAGTGACATGGTGATGTATTTCATCATACATGTCTAGCTATTAGGAGTTTACCTCATGGTATGTATATTATGGTCCTGTACCACACCCTGGAGATTTCCCTTGCGTATATAAACATTCAGTGTCATTTACTTTTTTCTCTGGATTGTTATATTTGTGTAACGATCTTCGAATCACTAGACTCTCAAGCCAAGCTAGCAGGGTGTTCATGGCATATAAAACATACTATAATACATGATAGATTTGAACAATGGCTCATTTCCGAACAGCCAGTGCTGCATTGGCATTTAGAATCTTGTTCAATGCATCCCGGTGCAAACAGTTCTCAAACTTGAAGCTCTGCGCGATCTCGTCTAGCTCGGCATCGCTCTTCCCGCGGAAATGTTCTGCCCACTCTTTTACAAGATACTCAGCGACAAGAATGCTGCGCGACAGCCGACCGGCACGGGTAGGCATCTTCCAGACGGGCGCAGGGTAGAGCGACTGATTTTCCAGTGGGATTTCCTTTGTGATGTGGTCTATCAGGGGTTGGTAGATGTGTTGGATCGATGTGGTATCCGCGCCCCATGCGTCCACGGCAAGACGGTGTTTCTTGGCGAGAAAGTCTTTGAGGAGCGTGATGTACTTGGTTTCTTGCGAGACGTAGACCATGCCCTGGAAACCAATGTCTTTGTACAGCCAGATCGACCAACTCAAGCGATCCTGCGTAGATTTGATATCAGAGTTAGTGAACGTGACTTGGCCGATGAGTAGACAAGCGGAGGGACTGACCTGGTCGTAGATGGCAAGTTGGTCTTTGAGGACTTGGTAGCGTTGTCCGTTGATGGCTTCGGTGGCTTCGCCGTCGTATTGCTTGCGAGCGTAGACTGGGCCCCATTCACCATTCCAGACGCAAAGACCGCGCTGGTCCATCCACTCTCGCTTCTTTTCATAACTCCTCTTTATTCTCGCCCGTTGGTCGTTGCTGCTGACATACTTCTCCGGAGAGGCGGGGAAACCAAAGACGGAGTAATCTACCAAGAACGAGAAAGGCAAATGAGATGCTCCGAGTCTGTTATGAGCCGGCTCAAATCACTCGGGTGTTCTTACCGTGAATCGAGTACGCCGTGTTCGCCCACTTTGTGTGGACGTCGCCAAAGTGGGAAAAGTCAGAGGCAAACGTGTTGCCATCAAAGTAAATAATGTGCTCGGTGTCGACGGCGCGAATAGCATCGTACACCCGCTCGTAAAACTTGACGACGGCCGTGTGTGTCGGGTCTGTGGGCTCGTTCAGGGGGTTGTACCCCGCGATCCACTTGTTCCCGACGTAGTGCTTCGCGAGCTCCTTCCATAGCCAGATCGTACGATCCTGAAAGTCTTTGTGAATCCAAAAGTTGGCGATGTGAGTGCCAGCGTCGCAGTGCCAGTCCGTGTTCTGTCCTCCGGGTGCGGTGTGGAGGTCGAGGATGGTGTAAATGCCTTGCTGGGCACAGAGGTCGATGACACGGTCGAGGTGCTTGAAGCCTTCCTTCTTGAGTACCCGGGGGTTCATGTCATCTGGGGGACAGACATTATTAAGGGCTGCAGGTGTCGATTGTTCCTGCCAAGACTCGGAGTTCACCTTCGAAATGCCTGTAGTTGAACGGCAAGCGGATGCAGTTCAAACCAAGACTTTTGAAGAACCTGGCATCCTCCTCCTGGAAGAAATACTGTAGGAACTGCGAGAGACGGGGGGTAGTCAGCGAGACAAAACGAGATGTTCATGAAGCGAAAGCGATTCGATCCGCGCTGCTGCCACGGAGCGAGACAGTCACACACCTTGTCGAAAAAGAAAGCGGACTTTTCGAGTCCGACAACGTCCGCAAGGGCAGCGCGGATCTGAAATTCGCAACCAGGGTAACCGGCTATGAAGTTCTCCATGCTGCGCGAGGTGACTATGATAAGCGATCTGTCTGCTCGACACGTTGGTGGGACGTACTTCATCCACCCGCCAAGACCAGCTCCACGGAGGATGACTTGCTTGCCATCCACGTCGACGATGTTGGTCCCCGAAACTTTTAGGTAGGATGCCATGGCTCAGGATGTGTTTCGAGGGGGAATTATGTGGGTGGTCGCTTTAAGTGCGCTTCAATCTCGGACATCGTATGGCCACGAGACAGAGGGATGAATATATCAACCGGCTCACCTTGCGGCCACGAATCACACGACTATTAAAGCATGTTGCTAGTCACAGCGGGACCCATGCATGGCAGTTATCTCATGTACAGCCTAGATCTACAAAACGAGTTCCCTGTGAGAAATCATTCGACAAGGTCTAAATAGTATGTCGGTGACCCGGTGAAGTGTGTAACAAGTCCATGTTTAAAAACTATAGTAACAGGATGAGGGTATCGTGGTATTCAATGAGAATCATAAAATGCAGTGGGTTGTATCATTTGGTTGAAATAGATATCAAAAACCGTCCCTCGCCAAAAGAAAGATCGTGTGTGGTCGGCGCGTTGGATGTCGTGAATCTATCATCGCTTATCTGTGAAGGGGGGTGTTCCGTGCCGTGGATCCGAACGTTCTCACCGCTCGATAAACTTGAGCCCATCTCCCCGGATCGGTATCCTAGCTCGCGAATCTTCTTCCACCCCTGGAATTTCGCCGTGCTTCGTAAGATGGTGCCAATACAGTATGTCCCCCGCCTTGAGCTTGCGAGGGGACGGCTCAGGGGTCGTCCCTCTTGTCTCCGACAGCTGGGGGACGGGGTTATGCGGAAACGGTGTCTGCAAAAGCGGTCGAGGAGATCGCCGAGGCGATGTCGGAGGGACAGAAGCGAGCAGGTCAGGCGAAGAGTAGGCTGAAGAGGGAACCGAGTCTGGTGATTCTATTTGTGGAGAGGGCAGATCATCAGAGCGTGGCGACGGGAATGACGTTTGGAGTGGCTGGGGCGCTTGTAAATGCACAAAACCACCGGGCCGCCGATGTGCCGCTATGTCGGCGGAGTGAAAAATGGCAGGATACGCAGGGGCAAGCGGGGGTGGGGATGAAGGTGGAGGGGGTGGTGTGGGATACTCGACAGGCAGGACACCGGGCTCATCGGGGATATGGTGTCGCTCCGAGGATATGATTTCGCTCGAGTGGAAAACAAACCGGTGGCCGTTAGTCGCACGGTTCGTCGCGGAAATTGAGGACGTACACCTGGAACACTAATTGAATCAGGGTCAAAGTATATCCATGGAGTTTAAACAATTCGATTGATCGAATCTCACGGGAATCACGATCATGTAGCCGACAGCGGTACCGCAAGTATGGCAGCAGAGTGTCTGGGTGAGACACTCGCAGGTACGTGGCGCAGATGGAGCAGTGGAAGGGCGACAAGGGGGTGGACGGAGCGCATCTGGATTTGTGGAGTACGCAGAACAATTTACAGGGAGGGCGTCGGTAGAAAAAAGAGAGACGTTGGGTCTGAGTAACAGTACAGCCTGGAAGATCAGATTAGTTTTCGGACGGGGGGACTCGTTGAACGATATGGAGAGAACACTTACTTTCATGCCGCGATTTGTTAGAAATGTGCCGCAGGACCTACAGTCCAGAATCCAAACTTTGTGAACGAGTTGAAGGGGTTGCGGGGGAGGATAGGGGTTGTAGTGGAGAAGTGGGATGTGGGGCTGCCTGTTCGCGGAGGCCTGATGAAGTGGGAAATGGCCGATGATGGCTGATGAAGGGGGAGGGGCGGTAAAGTGAGATGGTAAGGAGGGGGAGTAGAGCCTGTCATAATATGGGGGGTTACCGCTGCTATCGAAATGAGTGTGGGTGTAGACAGCGTCCGGATGTCTGTGAGGGCGGGGGGGCGAAGGGCGCGGGTAAGGGTTGGGAGAGTCGCGGGAGGATGGGAGATTGGATGGGTCGTCGGGGGAGGGGGTCGGATCAGGCATTGTGAGGGCGGGCATTGTCTGGACGCAGAGGCCGTGGTGGGCGACGACGACGAGGGGGGGCAAGGAGCGGAATATGTCTCGCCTGAGAGCGAGTCTTATAACGAATCCGACATCGAAGACATTCCCAAGTAGTCGATCCCTTCCATTATGTAAGCACCGGATAACCCCGACCCGTCCGGCTATTCCATAGCACTGAGCCAAACTGACCCGAGCATGGCCGACAACATCACCGTCCTCACCCAGTCCCACTCTGCGGTTGCGGCAAAAAAACGCGCAAGGCATGCCCAGATAAAGGAGATCGTATTCGACGAGGAGGCTCGGAGGTTCGTGTCTTTCTTTTTCCACTGTGCACGCGTCCAATCTGCGACAGATCCTTCTTGACCGGGTTTCACAAACGCAAGGTCGAACGGCGCGAGCAGGCAAAGAAAAAGGCACAACTCAGAGAGAAGCAGGAAAGACTCGAGATGCGGCGAGAGGTGCCGTCCATTGTTTCACCCGCTCACACTTCTCATCGCGCCGTAGCATCGTCGCGCTCTTGCGGAACGGGCCGCACGGAATGCCGCCGAAGTTGAAAGAGCGTGTGGGGCCCTTGCAGGTACGGATCGCGATTCTACTTGTACCGTCCTGATCGTGCATAAATAGACGATGACGGCGACGGGTGGGGTGGAGTGACGAGCGAAGGCGAGGGGATGGAGGAAGAATATGAGGGAGAGGAGCAACTAGCGACGGTGACAGTGGTGCAAGACTTTGACCTTTCTACACTGATACGTGGGCCACCTGGGCCACCACCGACACGCGGGTCAGTGCCAGGGCCAGGGCCGGGGAGAGAGGAAAGGAAGGGGACAAAGGGGAAGACGAGCAAGGTCAAGAATGAGGCTGCCCGACACGCGGCGCGACGGACGGAAAAGGCGGGGCGGCCGGGACGGAAACGGAAGTAGTCATTAGGGTACAGTTGTATGTACTCGGCCATCCGGCCGGAGTCTTCCCGGAGCGGTTCTTTCCCACACAACGATGAACTCGCTCTACACACTTGGTACGCGACAGACAAACTCGCTCACCGCCGACCTCGAACGTCTCAGAAATGGCGACAATTCCGCATCCCTCCTAGGTCCGTATCTCTCTCTCCCTCTCTTCCCAACCTCTCAAGCAACCTCCTCCGTTAGGACAGATATCCGCTTCCCTCGCCGCTATGCAGCGCACCATCGAAGATTATGACGCCATGATAAAGAGAGAAATCATAAAGGCAAAGCAAGAAAAGGGCCAAATGTACTTGTTCCATTTCCACCCTTCTCCTCAGCTTACCACCCCCCAGGCGCGTACAAAAGTTCCGCGCAGACTACGGGGACCTAAAGAGCCAGTTTGAACGCATAAAGAGCGAGGTATACTTCTTCCTCGAACTCGTGTCTTCCCTGCTACAGCGTTTCCGCAGAGAGCCGCCTCGCAGCGCAATGAACTCCTCCAGGGTGTACCATCGGGTATCCACTCATCGCCTGCGTCAGACGCGCGAAGACGCTTCGCCCCAACTAGCCAGTTGACGTCCTCACAACACTCCGAGTCTCCTTTTCAAACACCAACATCGCTGTCAAACTCTACGCTACGCGAGCACCACGCACTTCATGAACATTCCTTCATCCAAAGCACAGAGGCAAGGCTCGACGAATTCCTTGCCCAGGGACGCGAAGTCTTGGACAACCTTGTCGACCAGCGCAACATGTTAAAGGGCACTCAGAGACGTTTGCTCGATGCCGCAAACACGTTGGGCCTCAGTCGTGACGTGATTGGGTGGATCGAACGACGGAGGTAAGGGTCTTGAGCTCGCCTTGATATATGTTATTGACATGATTGCTCAGCACCCAAGACATGTATATCTTTCTGGGTGGCGCAGTGTTCACGTTCGTCTGTTTCTTTTTGATTTGGAGGTATCTAGGCTAGTCCGGACTGTTCTCTCTGTACTTTTTCTCTACTTTTGCGCGCAACGCGGTAGTGACGTGGCTTTGGACTCGGCTTGAAACTTTGTTAGGCCGGGATTAGCGAAGCATACCAAAAGAGGATACTCACTCGGCTCGCCGACTACTGAATCCCAGAAGCAGCTCCCTTCTTGACTAGAACGATGCCTATGGAAGCCTCCGATTCCGTACACGACTATACGGAAGGCGCATCTGCCATTGACATCGACAATGTGGTCGCACAACGCTCCCAGGCACGGCGAGATTCGCATTACGGCGGCCCCGACGAAGCCGACGGTGCAATGTTCGATGGTCCAGGTCACATAGCGATACCCTCCAGCGCCTCGAGAATGTTTTATACCGAGCAGGGTTTGGCAGTCAGACGAAGCTCTGAATGGTCGAGAAGCAGGAGGAAGAGCGAGGACGGTACAATGGCAGGCTCTCCTTCAGTGAGGGCACGGGGGAAACGCAGAATGAGTACGGAGAGTCAGTTCTCACAGGCATCTGCGGTGAGTGAAGCAGAAACCAGGGCAGAAGAAGAGAGCGAGTTGTTGGTTGGTAGCGTTGGGAGGCAATCCAGGCGTTTGGTATCGCCGACGATGAACAGGTCGTCCGTCTTTGAGAACATCGCTCAGTTGTTCGGTAGGGGCGGAGGGGAGCCTTCGACACGCCGGCCGTCTATTTCTCACTCTGTCTCGCCTTCCCGGCGCTCAAGGCGCAGCAGGCTTTCAGATGCAGGATCCGACTATGCCCTCGGGTCGGGGGACGAAGGCGAGGAGCGCTGGGGCTATTCCTCCGGCGAGGAAGACGACAGCGCCGGGTCTCATGCCTCGCGACCATCCAGCCCCGTCGCAAGCGATGTTGACTTTGGCTCAGAGCCACCATCACCCAGTGCCCCTCCTTCGCACCTACCGTTGTTCACATCAGATCCAATTTTCGGAGACGAAGTTCGTATAGAAATAGATGCTCCTCTAGAGTCTCTGGATCCACCGCCGCCGGGTCCACCCAGCAGACAAACAATATATGTCGCAGACGAGGACAGCACCCTGCGGTTCGTGGGCTACGAAATCATACTTTGGCGTCAACGGCTTTGGTGGGCGTCGAGTGTGTTGACATTTGGCATGCTCGCACTCATTGGCCATTGGCTCCCTCGCTTATGGCTTCGGTGGGTGGTTCGTGAGAAGGCTTTCAAGGATCTCAAACGTGGTTTTGTGGTCATCGAGGTATGTAAGCACCCGCACTAAATGTACTCGTGTGTCACCATGTCCCAGTCTCCACACAGAGATATAACACTATTTCCCGTCAAACAAGTCGCGTATCGTTACGAGCGGTCGACCGTCTTTCCTAGTACCTCACCAGAATCGAATGGACGGTCTCGGAAACCCTCTGTGTCTTCGAGATCAAAACCAAACGGTGATAACGGCGACAACAAAGCTGAAATGCTGGAAGATCTTCATATTGTCGACTACCGTTACTCACGATTTGCATTAGACACTCGAACAGGATTGTTCGCAATGGTCAGGTAGGTTTGTGATTCAGCGCCGATCACGCATCATTCTTATGTTGCTCTAGGGACTGGAGAGACCCGACCTGGACAGGATCACAAGCTGTGCAGGTTGGCTTATCGGAAGATACCAGGAAACAACGTCTAACATTGTTTGGCCCCAATCTACTCGATATCGCTGGGAAATCGACTTTGGCACTTCTTGTAGATGAGGTATGTGTGAATAAGCCATGCCGTGCAATAAACTAATGTCGGACAAGATTATCCATCCATTCTACGTCTTTCAAGTTGCAAGCATCATCCTATGGTCTCTCGACGACTACATCTATTATGCTTTCTGTATCGCGCTAATATCTACATTGAGTGTGGTAACAACACTCGTGGATACCAAGAAGGTGAATTTGGTTATTCAGAGCTCGGCGCGGAGTACTGAATGTCACAGACCATCAGACGGATGCGCGAGATGTCACGCTTTTCATGCGAGGTTGTCGTCTACGCCGGCGGGAAGTGTAAGTTTTTTCCCTCTCTATTCACTCGTTATGATGATAATGAAGAACTTGCACAGGGACTGTCATCAACTCTTCGGAGCTTGTGCCAGGAGACATTGTGAATCTATCCGAACTACGTGCTCCCTTT